>JAIUZE010073277.1:0-117500 GCA_022085475.1 Heliosperma pusillum | reverse complement strand
TATTACGGTTTTATCTATTACTAAAAAGTAATTGTTTTCATTCAAAAAGTGTAGTTATACAATTTCAGGAATTACTAACAAGTTGTTTATGATGAAATATAATCATGTGAACTCGGTCGATCCGAACTACGACCCGAAGCCCGCCTGGCAGAAACAGGTCACGAGGCGGATTAACTCACTTGTTAATGGCTGCAAGTATAACAAAAATAGGCCGGATTGGGTGCCTGAAAGTTGGTGGGAAAACATTAGAAATAGGCCCGAAAGCGATCCCGAATTCGCCAAGAAGTCTAACATAAACAAGGCTAATAGACGGTCAGGTGGCGAGAAAGCGGTGGGCACCCATACTCTAGGCCGGAAGAGTTGTGCTGATGCGTTTAAAAAATTGGTAAGTCCTTTATTTTTTACTTCACATACAATATGCATATTAATTATGAAGGATAGAATCACCGATATATCACTTAATGTTTTTATAATACTTTCAGGTTGATCCTACGCCGTACAAGTTGTTTGAGAAAACAAAAAAGAACAAGAAGGGCGAGTGGGTTAACCCTAGAGCTTCTAAGACAAACGTAAGTTTGTTTTTATAATACTTTCACCTTCGTTTTGTTTTGATTACTTAATGTTTTTAATTATATAATTTTTTTTTGTGAGTTCAGGATGCTTACACCGAGGAGATGAGTCAGCGAACGCCAACTGGCGAGACTCCAGACGAATTTCATGCATTCTACAAAGCGGTAGACGGATTCGATAAGAAGTCGAGGCTCTTCGGGATGGGAGACAAGGGGAAAGAATTGTGGTATGATCCACCATGCAACAAAAGTGCACGCGCATCATTCTCCTACAATCCTACAGATTACACCCGATTCGCAAGTGAGAATACTCAAATGAAAGTGCAATTGAATACACTTGCGAATGAACGAGAACATGAGCGAGCCGCACGACTTGCCCTAGAAGCACAAGTACGGGCAAATCAACAACAAATGGATCACCAAGCCGCGCAAATGGCAGCCATGCAAGCGGCTATGATGAGATTTCTTCCCCCGGACTTGTGCAACAACTTCCCTCCTCCACGTCCAAGAGATGACAACGCGGACGACGGGCACGGTTTTGGAGGAGCTCCCGTTACCCCCTTAGGTTAGTAATTTATCATCTACCTAAGTTAGGGAACCCGTTGAATTTGTAAGCTTGTAAAAACAAAGTTGTATGAAATTGTTTAACATTTTATGTAATGAATTCTTTTTTCAATTTCCATCGATCTTCCCCTTTATTTTTATTGCCTTTTGTTGATTCCCGACCATGCGGTCGATGTGAGTATGAATTACCGCTTTGCGGTGAACGTATGTATTTTCTGTATTGCAGGTTTTGTTGAAATTTTCACTGTTTAAAACAATGCAAAAAACGCATTTTGGCTGGACAGCAGGCTGCTGTACCCAGCCACTGACGGAAAATCCGTCAGTAAAGTCAAGATTGACTTGACTTACTAACGGAAATTCCGTCAGTATAGTCAAGATTGACTTGACTTTACTGACGGATAATCCGTCAGTAAGTCAAGTCAATCTTGACGTTCCTGACGGAATTTCCGTCAGTAAGTCAAGTCAATCTTGACTTTACTGACGGATTTTCCGTCAGGAAAGTCAATAAGCCGTCAGGAGTTAAATTATTGACGGAAATTCCGTCAGAAGTTGTTTTTTCGTTACCAATTGAAGTGACGCGCGTTACTGACGAAAATTCCGTCAGGAATTGAAATTACTGACGGATTTTCGGTGTTATTGACGGATTTAGTCCGTCAGTTTCCCGAATTCCTAGTAATTAGATACAATGAATTGTGTTAATTAGTGGCTCTTGATATGATATAGGTTATTCATGTCTCATTGTATAAATACCCTCTTCTATGATGAAATGAAAGGATAAGCAATTACAACAACACAATTCCCTCTCAACTATCTTAACATATTAGGAGTTATTAGGGAATTATGGTACATAATTCCTATTAATTAGATACAATGAATTGTGTTGTTATAATTGCTTATCCTTTCATTTCATCATAGAAGAGGGTATTTTTAAAAAAAAAACGAGTCTTATACTCGTTTATCTTACCAACTTGCGAAGATGAAGACGGAGAAGATGAAAAGTTAATTCTTATTTTTCTTATTCTCGCAAATAATTATAATTTTCTTGTATTTCTCCAATCGGAAAGTTCGTACTACGTAGTACGTACTGCCTTTACGATTGCGGGAGGGTATTAGGAGTTAAGGAGAAGGAATTATGGCACATAATTCCTAGCATTTAGAGTCATATTCATTGTATAAGGAGTTAATAGCATTAAGTGTCATTACATTGATACTAACGATGACCTTTGAGATGTACAAGAGTTATGAAGGTATCTTTGTATAAATACATATGCCAATGAAATAAGAACTAAGCAATTCCAAACAATTACAACAACAATTCTCCCTTCAATTATCTTAACAAAGTCTCCTTTATGGCATGGTGATGTTCATCAATATCGCACATTTACTCCATAGATAAAGTCGTTGCAAAAATCGTACAACAGTCTTATTTGAGTGTTTGTATTTTGCTATAACAATAGCTCTATATATCCTTCACAATTTGTACTCTGTAATAGTTAACAATGCATTTTCAATTTTTATCAACATGACAACATAGTTAGAATGCACTCGCACTTCATTAGACGAAAAAAGAAATGAGAACTTGTGATAGAGGGCAAAAAACAAAGGATTAGATTTAATCTGCAAAGATGGAGATTTGATGAAGGATTACGAAAACTTTGTGATCTCGAAGCGTGTGATTCGAGTTGCTTGCGGAAGTAGTAAAGTGGATGCCTATATTAATTAATAATCAGTTGGTCTTGCTTTAGATAGACCATTTTGGTCTAAAGCAATAAGACCGAATTTTGTAACTATTTTACACTTAGATGTGACCGCTATTGAAAACAAGTTGTCATCAGCTGTGGTTATATTTCACCAAAAAGTGAGAACATAAACTCGTCTTATTTTTCAGACAAAAATAATCCGTCTGAAATAAGAATTTACGTTAATCTTATTATTACTCCGTATCTACTGTGGATATTGATGAACATCACCATCCCATAAAGGAGTAAGCTTTGAAGTCAGATTCGACTTGTACATTGTAGCTTGAGATCAATCGAAGTCGACAATGATAACTATTACACTATAGGGTTTTATGTCATAGTATTTCGTTTTGATAAAGAGTGAATTGAGATTGTAATAGGGTATTAAATAATTCTTATAATAACGTGTTTAGATCTCATGCAATTGCATAATTTATTAAAGAGTATACTATAAATGAGAAAAGAAGTGAAACTACTGTTAAAGCTTAATATTGGTTTTTTTCACTTAAACATTTGAATATCTTATTACTACGGAGTAGTATATAAGATGAAAAGATAGATACACTCTTACGCTTTTTTACTCTTGTAAGTTATAATCTATTGATTCTTTTCATCAAACAATTAATATTCATGATCAAACCAATAATTTAAATAAAATACTTACAAATACAATAATATAATACACTTGATCAAATAATCATGCTCGATCTCTCTCTATAACTCTCCTCCCTCTCTCTTAAAACAAAACCCAAACAAACACTTTGGCACCTTCTATCAAGGAATATCCTTCCATATCCTAACCATATCATATATTATTGTATAGTTATATATTTACCTTATTCCTCAAGTATCATATCTTGTGTATATTATACTAGTTTCCTAATACTTGTAAACTAGCTCTAGTATATAAGGTAGTCTTGTATACATTGATGATCATGCAAATACAATTCTATTTCTATCACCTTCATCTCCTCCATCTACCCCATCACCCCCTTCCATGTCTGCTCCATCGTTGGAGACAGGTTGTCTTGGCCTTTCTTCGGTGACGATGTTACCCTCCTTTTCGGATCTAGATGTAACACCCCATGAGATGTGAGAAAAGTTGTACCACATGGGAAAAATATGGATCTTATGAGAAGTTTATAAGAGATTTCATCCAAGACTTAGTAACAAGGCCTTGTGCTTTTGGGTTTAAGTGGGGACAAATTAAGGCCCAAAGGTGCACATCCCATCTTATTGGTGTTGTGTTACGACGGTGGCGGGTCGGGTTGTTATATTAGATCTTTTACCATTTTCCACCTTTTCTTTGTGTTCCCGTTCTCCCCTCTAACTCGACGGTTTTCGGCGATTGATTCGTTGGTGGTCTTGTTTGGTTTGGGCATGGTGTTGTCTTTCTTCGGTCCCCCACTCCCTTCGTCCGTCTTCTTCGCCGATCTCCGTGCATGTCCCAGGGGAGGTGTTTGTCCTTTCATTGTGAGCCATTGTGCGAACCGTTGTCTTCCTTCATTAGCCATTGTCTTCATTATGACTAGTTGTAACTCTCCTCCCTCTCTCTTAAAACAAAACTTAAACAAATATTAGGCACCTCCATCTCCTTCATCAACCCCACTACCCCCTTCCATGTCTGCTCCGTCGCCGGAGACCGGCCGTCTTAGCCTTTCTCCGGTGACAATGCTACCCTCCTTTTCGGATTTAGATCTTTTACCCCATTTTCCACCTTTTCTTTTAGTTCTCGTTTTCCCCTCTCACTCGACGGTTTTCGGCGACTGATCCGTTGGTGGTCTTGTTTGGTTTGGACATGGTATTGTCTTTCTCCGGTCCCCACACTCCCTTCGTCCGTCTTCTTCGCCGATCTCCGTGCGTGTCCCATGGGAGGTGTTTGCCCCTCCCCTCGCCCCTTTCCCTCCATCTCCCCTGGACGATTGGTGTTTGATGCCTTTTGTCGTGGGTAAGTCTTGTTTATCGGTCAGGTCTGATCTGATGGTTCTGATACCGATACGACGTTCCCCCTTCTCCGTCTATCGGTACGTGCTCCGTCCGGTGGTTTTGCTGATGGTCTTTATCTACCTATTTCGTTGCATGCATAGGTGTCCCTGGAGATTTCGAGTCCGTCGTTGTTAAGTTTTTGGGTTCTTGGAGTTTGGTAGCTCCTGCTATGTTGTTTTTGTTTTATTGACATGTTCCTGGATTTCTTGCTGAGTAAAGTGGGGAATTTTCTTTTTTTCTTTGAATTTTGGTGAATATGGGTGTAATTAGTTTTTTATTCGAGGGTTTGAGCTTGATTGAGTCGCGTTGTGTCGGTGGGGTTGGTTGGTTTGGAGGTGGTGATCTTTTTCTTAAATCTTATGTCACATCAGTAATTATCTATGTCTTTCTTGTTTGTCATAATAATCTCCTCTCACATGAGTCTTTTTAGTAACTAGTTGGGTCAGTGTTGCGTCTCTTCCAAGTTAGTTTAAGTCGAATAAAGGGTGCTCGGAATATGGTGGTCAGTGGATTGGCTTAGGGGACCTCTTTGATCTGTTTTATTATCTCCATGATTGATTTCTTGATCCTTTTGGTTTTATAACCATGAGGCCGATCTCGAAGGTGTATGAGATTTTTCTCCATCGATGGCGGACTTCGTCGTCTTGCTTGTCACTTTGTCTTTCTACGGTCTTTTGGCAAGATCGTAAATACACCTCGCTATTGTCCTTCAGTGACTCGTATGTGTGTATCATCGCCATTTGAAGATCTACCGTGTGGATAATGTTGGTACAGACGCGTATGTCCATCATTTGTTCCCGCCGCATCAAGTCTATGTTGTTTTCGATGGTCTTATTGCAGTTGTATTTTTAATTTACTTTTTATTTGTATTTGCTACTTTTCATTGTTTAGCTTTAAGTTTATGTCCTAGATCGTATATCTGGATGGCTTTTGATATTGCCCGTATGACAGTGTAGGTTATCTTTATTAGCCGTCAAAAACAACTTCTTATTCTCATATGTTCGCTTAATAAATAGAGAAATTTGTAACACTTATATTACATTAATTTCCTTGCTAGAGTATGAGTGATTTTTGACGAAAAATTGTGGAAAGACGTATTTCTTTTAGTCGACAAGGGATACCCTAATAATTGGTACGGTTAAATAGTGGGGGTCACGCATTTAAATATCTTTTAGTGAAGTACAAACCATAATCTTAGTAATTACTCATTATATAGTTAGTCTCCCTTGTGATGAATATTCGACAAAATTTTCTAACGGAACAAATATTTTCTACTTGATAGATAAATAAGACAAGCCTGAGAAATCATAAATGCCTTGTCTTTTTCTACCCATGTGGATAATATTTGACCTCTTCATATTACATCATGACCAAGACTATACGCATGTCTTGCCCTAGTCCTGTCAAACTTACCATAACTAAAAAGAACGTAAAGAATCAAATACGACTGTCAATACGACAAACTAGAATAATTTTTATGGCGAAGAGCCGAAGACAAGATTCTCAACAACGCTGTTTATAACACAACCCTCTTGCGGGGAAATAGAAGAACATTGTTCTCCGATATTATATTAGTTTCACGTTGCCTTTCATCAATGACATTATGTACTCAAAGCTTCTTATTACTACTATAGATATACTAGAGTTAGTTAGAAAACAGGGTTTTCTTAGCCACATTTACAGCTTCAGAGCTTCATACATGCCATATCCTTGCGACAACTTTTCATCGACGACCAACAGTTAGATCTATGATATCAACTATAGGAAGAAAATCACAGTGTGTAATCTTTGACATTCATAGACGCCTAGTCGGGGGCAGATGCGGAAAAATGTAATAGTGATTAGATGTTATTAATGTTTAGAACCTGATATACTGTTATTTGCAATTATCGAGGACTTGTCTCTCAAACCAATACTCGGATTCGTTTCAGAATTGCTGGCTTGGTTCTCAACACACCCCGGTCTCACCCACACTTTAATGTGACCTTCCCGACAAGCCGTAAGAATGGATTCTTGAGTAAATAACACCCCTGAGAGAGGTTCGGTGTGGACCCGATGCGTGACTACAGGGTTGAGCTTCGGGACATCTCTCATGCTGGGAGAGGGTTGAAGTGTACCCACAGGGCCAATATTATCCCAATGAGATGATTGGCTCGCAGTGCTATAAGTGGGGGATCCACCAAGAGGGGACCCACCAGGAGCTCGTCGAAGAGGTACCACAATCTCGTTCATTTCCAAGTCCCAGAGGAGAAGTTGCGTGTCCTGTTCCAAAGAAAAAGCAATCAAAACCAATATCCAAAGCTAATCAAATGACCGATGTCTCTTGATCAATAACTCACACTCAATAAATTTCACTCTCATTAAATAAAATAGGCTTCATAATAATAATTTGAAGCTTTCAAAGACGCTATTCTCAGCAATTATAGGTACAAGTATCCAGATAACATTAAGCAACACTTGAAGAAGACATAAATACAATAATTACATGTGAAAGAAGTACTTTGAAAGCTTCATAACGAGGGTTAGTAAGGGCAATATCCATTGCTACTTTCTAATTTGGACTGTGTCAGGGATTACACTAAGCATAGTTTGTCAGCCAAGAATGAGAATAAGACACACTCAAACCCATCAGAATGACAGTAGTTGCACGAAAAGACAAACCAAAAATTCTTGAACTTTAAGCAAATGTAACCAATGCAATTTTTTTTGTGAAGGCGCGCATATTAATGGCTAAAGCTTCATGCGAATGCACGGCATACGTGAGAGCGTCTGCCTCATTTATCATTGTTTTAAAAAAAACCTATCTCATAGATAATCTACTTGCAAAATCCTTGATTTTAAGTGCAACATTATAGTTTTCTCCATCAGAGTGTGGATAAGCAAGGACAAAAACTGCAGAAGTTGGAACCATACTTCAAGTCTTCAACAGGTTTGGTGAAACTTTTGTGTGTCCATTTTGGGCCCTTAAGATCTTAATGACTCTTATAGAGATGATCATGAGCCTCTTTTTTCTAAACTTCTAGACTAACCTATATAATTTGATCACGTAGGTGATACTTTGTATGATAATAAATGCACTTGTGAGTGCATATTATAGAGAAAAATAACACGGTAATAGTCTGATCATAGCTCATGGCTTGGCAATAAGAGTCTCATAATATGATCGACCTAAATCAAAATGCCTAGCTAAACCCAATACTTCCTTTCTTGTAAAAATAGAAAATGGACGTTCAGGTTTGATAAGCAGTCTCCCTTTATTGCAAGGAAATGATCAAATACAATTGAAACCCCTTATCCAACTTCAAGCAGAGCCTCTAATATCCACTGCCATCTACTCAGAATTGACAGAATGACATCCCGATGCAGTGATGTCAGCAAATAAGACTCTTGAGTCTGTGGAGTGTCAAACCTAACCTTATTTTTCTGATGTTCAGAAGATGTGTCAACACTCAATGTGACTCCAAGCTTATCTCTATCAAGGATAATCAACAAAGCGCGCACAAGATAAAAAATTTGGGAAGTTAATTCATGAATGGAGGAATTTAATGGACTTCATGTTACAAAAAAAATAAAAAAAGTGAGTGATATTCTATAGAGTTCACAATCATATATTACGACTCTTGAGACATTATTTTTCTAATGTTTAGAAGATATGTCGACACTCAGTGTGACTCCAAGCTTTTCTCTACCAAGGTAATCGACAGAGCACACACAAGATAAAATATTAGCGAAGTTTATTCATGAATGAATGAAGTTCATGATAAAAAAAAATTAAATAGTGACTGTTTGATATTCTTTAGAGTTCACAACCATAAGCTAATGACTAACAAGTACAATTAAATTTAGCTGACCTGACCAACGGAGCCAAAACGATAAACAACATTTTCTCCAGTGTCATCAGAATTTGGAGGTGCCCAAAAAGGATCAAAAGCTACTCCACTAACCTGCCAACCAGTGGGTCCAAACAGACAACATTTAACAATATAGCAAACACATAATATCAGAAACATAACTGATCTAATTTGCTAATAAAACATATATGTAACCTTACCCAAGAGTTATGCCCCTCTCCCCAGGCTACAACTTTCCGATCTTCCATACTCCAAACTTGAACCAGATCATCTTCACCGCCAGTCAATATATACTTGCTGTCCCCACTGTTAACCAATTGCTTCACAGTCAACTACATTTTTCCAGAACGCCCAGCAAAGGGCTGCCATGTCTTAAATTGGCTATATACCGTTTGATACACTATACCAGTACTTGCATTAATGACAGTATGTCTAAACATGGCAACGTTCTCAACGCTGAGATTCAAGTAAAGTGACTTTCTATCCCATCTTTTTTTAGAGCCTAGAGCCATGGACATGGTGCAACTCTAGGAGAGTAAATAACCATGTACGAAAGTGGCTGCTAGAATCTAAAGCTTTGTATGGATGAAGCCAATGAGGGATTTGGAGGAAAGGGAAGGGAGATGACTATAGTAGGCCGTATTAATTGGCTGCTCTCCTAGAGCCATCAACACGAGGCAACTCCAAAAGTTTGTATGGATGAAGAAATTTGGATGGAATGGGAAGGAAGGAGAGGGAAGGGCGAATTTCCCTTATTTGGTTAATACTACCTCCATCCCATTTATTTTGTCCTCTTCTGACTTCAGCAATTAACCAAAATATGAAGAGATACAATGTAAATATTTTCATGTTTGATCTATTAAAGTTAACTATTTTGAAAAAATTCATATTTAAAAAGTTGTAGCTATTATTTACACATTTGAATACCAACGTCAAATGAGAGCAATACAAGCAAGATGCAAGGAGAAGGATATGGGGGAGGGGATCCATTTCTATCCTACAAGCCAAATTAAAATTCGTCAAACATACTCCCTCCATTCAACTCCAAGTGTCCCATTTGCTTTTTGGAGGTCAACGGTTCTAAACTTTGACGTTTGACCATACATATATATAAGTAAAAAAGTTTCTAAAATATGGAATGCATTGGGTTTGGGGGTGGGCGATATGGGAAGGATGCAACAAGGTAATAATTGATAAGGAGAAGTTTATGGTGGATGGAGTTCTGAAGAGATTTCGGGTTCTTCTTAATGAGATGAGGGAAGAAAGCGAGTCAAAGAAGTACAGGGTGAGACGATGGGATGGATGAAACCGACGGAAAGGTTATACAAAATTAATGACGATGCAGGAGTGAAAGAGGGTATCCGAGTTGGGTGGGGTGGTTGTGTAGGGATGACAGAGGGTGAATTTGAGAGGAGGGGGAGGAGGGCTTACGGTGCAACAAAGGGAGATTGAGCCTTCATCCTCAATACATTGTGGACGCTACTCCTTTTGATTTGCTAGTACTGAACTGAGCCTGATATGGGATTTCTTTAAAAATAAATATGGCATTTATGTATTCACATTTGTAATAAAAATGTTATTCCTTAACAGTTTCAGTAACATATAAATGGAGAAAATTGTAGTCAAATTAGCGTCTTGGAGATCGCGCAAATGTCTCCTCCTCTCGTCTTACAATCTGGGTCAATACGTCTTCAATCGCCCAAGATGTATTCTTATTTAAGGTTGTGATACCTCTGATATCGTGAGATCGAATAAATTTTAAAAAAATCGGCCGAAACGACCAATCTATAACATGTATCGCCTCTAAGGCCCAAGATGACCGAGTTAAAACTTGTACCAACCAAACTTGGTTGAGTAAAGCACTACAAAAACTGTAACATAGGTCGAATTATTATTCTATATAAACAAAATCTTAACATAATATGAACTAGTATATAATAGAGAGTCAAATATCTACAAAAGGTTTTAAAAATAAATATCACTATGATAACTGTCATCCGTCATCCATCACCCTGACCGTTAAGACTGAGAGAAGTACGATTCCGCAACACTGTTACTTCAACAAGTACCGGTACCCTGATATAAAACTATCAACCTCTTCCTTTTTCCCCTCCCCTTCCTCCTGAATGTTTACCCCCACAAAGGGCAAGTATCATTACCTTAAATGTGTATATGCAATGGTCAATTGGTCACGGAATACAAGCCCACACATTAATCCTTTTATACAGACAAAAAAGATGCAGTACCAGACTGCAATCAGAGATAGCTAAAACAGGTAATCAACTACCTCCAAGCAGAACAGAGAGTTGCCGCTAATAACTTTTTCCACCACAGGAATGCTTTTATATAAACAAAAGAGATGTAGCATCAGACTGCATTAAAGATAACTAAAAAAGAAAGTTCACTACCTCCAAGCACAGCATAGAAGTGCCCCGTAATAACTTTTTCCGCCACAAATAAGTTGTTCTCTCTTGTAGTCATATACTCGCAGATATCCTGCAATGAAATAACACAGTTTTCATAACTCGTATGACGCATAAATCAACAATGTTTCGATCATTACTATACAACATAGGATATTCGAGAAAATACCATCTCTTCCAACAGTGGCCATATAAGCACCATCATTTGAAAACGTAATGCAATTGATTGATCCTTGGCATACGTGCCATCGAGCAATTGGATTACTCTGCTCATGAATTTCAGACATAGTATGAGAATAGGAGGCTTAGAGATTTCCAACTATCGGTATAAAAAACACTAAAAGACTCAATTGGTCAACAAAGAACATGGAAGAGACAAGCAGCAATACGTAACGATGACAACAGTTGACAAAAAGTCTCACTTCAGTTTGTACACTGTAGTACTGTAGTAGTGTAGTATTCAACCCATCAGCAATTAGCAGAGCACTAGTTTAACAACAGCATGTAGACAGAAATCACGTTCAAACATATTACAAAAATAACATACAAAAAATTAATATTAATTTTCGAGTACATTAATATGCCATTCTTGGGCCTGCTGAAGAAAAAGTGAAGATTATTGAGCAACCAAGCATAATGTCTAAGCCAAATTTTTAACCTCTATTACTTCACCACTTCACTTGGGTTGTGTCGTACGACACTTAAAGCAAAGTCAGAGTAGCGTGGTCTTTACACTTTCACGACATCACTAATGTGGCAGAAATCATATAAGTAACCAAATGTTACTACCTTCATCACAAAGTTAGGGAAGCAATATTGCCAAAGAAACTATTCCTCTTCCACGGGATTGAAGTGTAAAAAAGACGTCGGTTGCCAAACTAAGTAATGAAAATCCCGTGGAGCAGGGTTAAATACCCAAGGAATAATGCATAGGCCAAAGTATTCCCATCTATCTTTGGTGGTCAAGCGATGACCCAACGTTAACTTTCACCATTAACTCTTCAAATATATATGAAGATACAAATATACATTGTAATTTTATCATGTTTGAACTATAAAAGCTATTGTATTATTTTTGCCAATAATACTTTTAAGAAGTGGGGACTACTCCATATTACATGTTAAGAAAAAATATCAAAATCGATATCATTTGAATGTTGAAACTCAAATGGGACAACATAAATGGGACGAAGGGAGTACAAGACAGATGAAAGTACCCTATGCCGAGCATGAGAAACAGAAAACTGTGTTTGATCCTTGATAGCAGAGAATGTTGAGTCAGCAACACCGTCTTTGCTCTGGAGTGAAATTCACAAAAATAGAAGAAAATATAGACCAGTTTATAAAATGTAAACATGGTGACAATTAAACTGCAGGACTTCTGACAAGAAGTTGATCGTACCTTCTCATAAACATACATATTTCCATCTGCATGAGCAGCAACAAAGGTACCATCGCCTTTTGGTACCCATGCAACACTTGTACAACGACTGCAAAATAAGCCATGTTCAAATAAGACTATCATAACTACCATTGACCTATCAACTTATGTCAAAAGAAAACATGGCACCAATCTAAAGCAAACCGTATAACTGGTAACGTCTAAGAGTCACAGTTGAAATCTTAGAAGTTTCATTACTCTTCCTACATAACTACTAGCACATTAAACCACAAGTCACTAGCGATAATTAAGAAGTTCTGATTGACCGGAAAAAACATAAGGATCGGCAAGAAAAGATGTGTAAGGCACTAAATCCATCTGATTCGAACACACAACTTGTGTTCTTAGTGCGGTGACGAACTCCTTGATATGTATGGTTAAAAACTCTTGGATAGTCTAAAATATAAATCTTAAATGTTATATCCTTGAAAGCATAGTGAAAGTGGGAAAGCAACGTAGTATGCAACCAATTAACATTCAAAGAGTAAAGCCACTGTAAAACTAGCCAAGGTAGGTAAGCCAAAAGATTCAGATGGCTTGTCCTCAATCTATAAACAAATTTGTTAATCCTTGCTCACAAACAGTCTTCTGAACAAGACTACGGTTGAGACCTTGAGAGGAGTAAAAAGGTAAATTTTCCTCAGGCTAGCAAATATCTCCTGATCAATACCATGCAATTGATTTTTGATTAATTACTAAAACAAAGGAACGGGTAAAGACAAATAGAGCCACGCTCAAAGTCCTAACGAACGTAATCCTATTGTTTGCTATGCCCTCAAGTTTTAACTTTGATTTCCTAGAAAAGAAGGAAAGAAGAGTCTATTTTGTAATAAACTTCTACTTGTAAACCTTAGACCCTTAGTACAAAGGTGTAAAAACAGAGCTCAATCTTTCCTTTCGGTCATAAAATTTCCTTCGGTGATTGGTGATGTTTACAAAAGACGTCAGTAAATAGAGAGATCAATTTTCTATTAGATATTATCCCTTTTTCTTTCAGGTTTTTCCAGATTATAGACTTGAGCCTATGACTATTAGCTGATACCAAATTCACAAGAACATCCAAACATTTCCATCTAAGGTACCCGTGAAAATATAACAAAGGTTGCTATGCATTGTGATAACAAAATCAGTCCATTTTTGGTGAACCCCGAAATAGACGAAAGTGACTCTAGATACCAAAAACATAGCATTAATCTTTTTTTCGGTTTTCCAAATGTGTGCTCATTGGGCACAGCTTAGTGATTCAAAAATAATCGAATTTATTTTATATTCAATGTGTCACTGAATTCTTTCCCAATATGTCAACTTTTGGATATTTATAGTGTACAAGGTAAATCCGAGTTTTTTTTACTGCGATTAAGCACTAGTCTTTTTCTACTCCGATTTAGCATATACTCCGTATCTTGTTGTTTACATATGGTCCGATATATTTTAGGTATGTGAAAAAAGAAAGGGTTATTTAATGGGATTAATTCAACCTATGTCTCATCATCTCAAATTAATCCATCCTACGTTTTATCTCATATTAATCCCATCTTTCCACTCATGCTTCTCGTATTAGATTATGATTTAAAGTTACCTGTTATAACCGGTGAAGGTTACTTATCAACATGTATCTTGCCTTTTTATTCATTTTACTGATTACTTCTCCCTCTCCTCCATTAAACTGTTCCCTCTCCTCCATTAAACTGTTCCCTTGCTTATTTCTTGTTTCGTCTTTCCTCCTCTTCAATGGTCATTTTTTCCCCTTTAATTAACTTTCTTCATATTTTCCTCCAATTTCTTCTCCGAGTTAAAAAGGGTACTTTGTCTTCTTCAACATCATTAATTTCAACCAATCCAAATCCCATCCAACAATCGTACTGTAAACATCAAATTTATGCGGCTTTGAGGATAAGGAATTTCATGTCCGTAAAACATTATATGGTTATTCAGTGTGGCTTGTAAGTTTCGCTACTTTGGCCTCAAAAATTTTCTTATATTTCAGTTTTTATGGATGTGGGTTATTTGTATTTGAAGACGATGTATGTTGTCTTGGTAAATGAACGGGACGATAACGGCCTTCAAATGGAATTGTTGGAGATGAAGAGGAAGTTGGAGGAGAAGATTCATAAACTGAAATTGAAGGATGAAAAATTGAAAGATGAGATTATGGCCACTACAATTG
Source organism: Heliosperma pusillum (assembly GCA_022085475.1). Taxonomy (NCBI): domain Eukaryota; kingdom Viridiplantae; phylum Streptophyta; class Magnoliopsida; order Caryophyllales; family Caryophyllaceae; genus Heliosperma; species Heliosperma pusillum. The sequence goes on along the minus strand of JAIUZE010073277.1, from coordinate 102,760 downwards.
AATATAGGAAGCATTGTTAAAAGGAGATAAAAATGAAGACAATATTAGAGGATGACGATGATGGCAGAATGTTTGATTTGAGGATGACGATGGAGATGAAAAATGAAGAAGCATCAGTGGAGTAGGAGCTAAGAACAGTTGAAAAAAAAAAGGCGTGATAAAGAAGACAGACAAACAGAAAGATCAAATGAAAGGGTATAAAAGGCGTTTAAAATATAAGTTATGTAAATGGTAACCTGTTCAACAGGGGGAATGATGAGATTAATACGGGATAAAACATAGGTTGGGTTAATTTGAGAAGGTGAGGCATAGGTTGGATTAATCCCATTAAATAACCCAAAAAGAAATGTAATAAGTAAGATATAATATAAGGAGTATTAATTAAGCGACACCAAGAGGGTGACACACTGACACCCATGTACAAAAGATATCATAGAGGTGGTGCCCATCTACAAAAAGAAATGATGGATTGACAGCCAAATACAAAGATATGTGAAAGATTATCACTAAAAATAAATCTAGGGATGTTATTACTATCTAGCAGTCCAAGAAGCTTTATAATTATTTATTTTGTACTAGAAAATATTTATAGATCTAGGGAAAGTAATACCATTTGTTTATAATGCACGTCTGTTGCAAAAAAATGTTACATAGGCACGTTACAGCAACACGAGGGGGCTGAAAATGTAGTAGCTTGAAAATCCAAGTTACTCACTTAACATTGAAGTAAAGGATCAGCTTGTTCAAGCCATTTGCTTGATTTAAAAAGCATCGATATAGAATTTGATTGTATGAAATAAAGAATAACAATAGGAACTACCAAGTAGAATGAATATTGGCTTAGCATAGTAGAACATTGAAACTTGGAGGAAGTTAGCTGTTAGCATATAAATTTGATGAAGCAGCACCGACTGACTCAATTTTAGTTTGTTGGATGGTGCATGAATTTATGGAAAAATAACACTAATAAAGAAAAGTGTTTTTTTTGTTTTACCACCTATTGAGTTCTAAATTTTACGTTTTACCACCTATTGAGTCCATTTTTTCTAATTACCACCTAAATTTGACCGAAATCCTCACTATCCACACCTACTTTATGTTTAAATGTCGGTCTTTCTTATTTATCGTCTTTCTCATGTATTATCGCTTCTCGGTTTATCAAAATGACCATACTACCCTTATTTTTACATACCTCATACCTCAATCCCCAACCTAAATCCCCAATCTAATTGGATTCAACTTCCTTAGTTAGGGTTCATCAAAATTCTGGGCAACTTCTCTCTCCTCCATTCTTATCGCCTGACCACCACCAACCACTGCTTATATCATTGTTGCCCTCTACTTACCGCCACCTTCTCCTTACCGCCTCAACCACCACCCTTCATTTCTCATAGACCAAATTAGGATGCTGTAATTTCCCTAAAACCTTCATCAACTTCATCAACTTCTTCTTCCCACCGCCGCTAACACCCACATTGGCCTCCTTCAACCTCAACCGCGACAACAGTCTCGCCATCCAACACCAACTTATACACAGTCCCAAACACCCTTGTTATTCCTTCAGAAATAACAATACCTGAATGATAAAATTAAAGTCAATAGCAAGACCACTTTGTCAACCCCAAATTTTAGAGAGCAAAACCTTGAGCCTCCTATGTCCGTTATAAGGATCTTACGGGACAATGATTGAGGCCATCACAAGGCGGATCCTTTGGATAAAATCAACAAATCAGAAGGCTAAAGCTCTTGTTTTCTCAAGTTGGAAGGATGTTCTTGATGTGCTGCATCGATCCTTTGTTGCGAACCATAGCTAAGGAGAGAGACGAATACAATGAAGGAGAGCATACCAGAAATTGCTTAGAAATTAAGTGAAACCAACTACAACAGTGTTGGTGTTGACAAGTGTGACTATGGGAAAAATTGGGGGAAATTACCCCAACTTTAAGTATTTAACAAGGGAGATGGTGACTCTTGTTAATTGATGGAGATGAAAGCTGATTTTGATTTACCATGAAACTCTAATTTGATATACGATTGCCCAAATTTCTAAATCGATTGATGCACATGAGCACAATTAGGTTTCCCTCAAAATTAAAGAGTGTTTTAATTAGTAGAAGTTAATTGAGTTGAAAAATAAGTCACTTGAGTGAATATGTGAAGATGAGGGAGTGTGTAATAATAAGGGTAGTTTGGTCATTGTAAATTAAAGAGAGTCGATAAAACGTAAGCAAGACGATAAATAAGAAAGACCGACAATAAAACATAAAGTAGGTGTGGATAGTGAGGATTTCGGTCAAATTTAGGTAGTAATTAGAAAAAATGAACTCAATAGGTGGTAAAACGTAAAATTTAGAACTCAATAGGTGGTAAAACACAAAAAATCCTAAAGAAAACATAGCCTACAAAGCAAATAAGCTCGAAATTTCAGATCCCAAGACAAAGTGAAGAGCTAACATACTGACGCCAACAGTCGGATAACAGAATATTTGTAAATATGTTAAAATATTATCACAATAGATACAGAAGATGTTATTTCTTGCAATAAACATGTTCAAAATTATGCCAAAAATCGAGGATAATAATTCTACATCTCGGGAATGTATTTTTACCTTGCCTATTAAGCAATTTTACAACTACAAATAAGAGTTGTCCTCCTTAGATAGAAGGCAGATATAAAAGCAGGCCACAACAGTCTCATATACTCCCTACTGTCAAAACGTAGGAGATCATGTATCTTGTACGCTATAAAATCAACAAGAATTATGCAGATATCGGTTCGTGTATAAGACTCGATATGAAATCAAATTTGTAGATCATGTTTAAAACAGATATTAGTGTATGGCAATGATAGTCGTTTGACTTTAAAAGCCAAAAAAATGGTATTGTCAATTTATAAGGTGTTGGTGGCACACAGGCACTTGTGGAGACAAGGCGCAAGGCACGCACCTCATACACACTTGTACAGTTTTATCAAAAATTAAAACATAAATAAACACATAAACTTGTTTGAGATTAATATCGGCTCGTTAATTAAACTATCTTGATTTTATCACCACTGAGCAATTTTGTTTTTGGGCCGTATACAAGTGCTTGTGTCTGATAAAAACACCTAGCAAACGACAGGTTTGAGTTTGGATCAGGTTATATTGAATAAGTCTCCTTTGGGCGAGTCTAAGTATCGACTTTCAGTTTGATTTAGTAGGGTACTTAGGTTCATTTTGATCCTTTACCTTAATCGACTTGTGCTACTTCTGGTTAATACAGGTTTCAAGCCTGTTTTTTGCTCAGCTTCATTTTGCAAGGTCTACCGCTTACACCCCTAGTAGTGCACAAAGGTTTACCCACCATCTAACACACTTGTTCATCATCTAGCGACTCTCATTAAGCTATCTAGAGTAGCGAGCTATAAAATCATAAGTACACAAGATTACTCTGGAATTTCAATTAACTAAGTATACATTTAGGTAAACATCTGAAACCAATTTTTGACCATCAAGGAGATATGCAAACAAAGGAAAAATACGTCTCTTTGAACTTTGGAAAGTACATATCTATGAGTCTACCATGCAAAAAATGAGTCAGAAAAACCTTTGCAAAACAACAAGAAATGCATGAATACACCAAATGAGCTGTCAAACTTCAGCTGTAATTAGACTGCGTCGACATAACTAAAGCAAAACTCAAGCCATATTTTTATATAAATATTAAATCGATACCTATTGTTTATGGAGCCATCTTTATTATAATGGTGCGTGCCGACAAGCTTTTTGCCAAGATCTTGTAACTGCTGCCTCAATGACACTGAATACACTAGAGAGGAAGCATGTCGGAAGAAAAATCAGTTGATGCTTTCTTGGAGTTTACAAGAAAGCTTTAGCAAAAAAATTAGTAATTACCATCCCCTGAAGTCAATCCAATAAGCAAATCATGGCCATCCTTAGCATCTGGATCAAATGCATGGCACAGAGGATTCGAGTTACTAAAATGTATTGATTTAATTGGATCCTGTAGACAAAAGCAGACAAGTAAATAAAACTAAAACCTCTGAGCAGCAGCTTAATTAAGAAAGATACAGACAGCATATATACCTTATCCTGAGAATTTAAATCACTAATGAAAATTGTATCGCCAACATTGAATACCAAATACGTCCCCTTGCCATCAAAATTAGAAGAGCCATTTGTGCTATTCGTACTTGAAATACCAACAGATCCATTTTTAATACTACCATTGGCATATTTACTACTTCCATTTCCGCCAACAAAGCTAAGTGCCCTACTATTACCAGCACCTAAAATTCTGGCCGCAGCTGACCTCACCCCACTAGCAACACCTGTACCAGAAGTTGACGCTTGTGGGCTTTGAGTTTTTTCTTTGAGATGAGCAAGTGTTACCTGAGAACAAACAGTTCAATTACTCTCCCTACAGCGTTCTAAAAGGAAGGAAAATGATTCTCAGTCACTTAATTGCAAATATCTCAGAAAGTTGGAGCACTAGTAAAGCAAAGCAGGATTCATGACCCCTCCTTTATATTCAAAAAACAAACGAAGCATGAACAAAGTAGTGAGTCACCAGTCTATACTGAGTAGCTGTTCACTGCGATGATAAAACTTAGTCGGTTTAATTTAGAAGTTTGAGTCTCACAAGTCACAACCAGCATACATGATACATATCACAACATATCCATAATAAGCCCCCCAAATAACAAAGTTTAAATCTACAACAGGACGAAGTGGTAAATAATATTTTACCCAGAAGGGCAGAGCATATGTATAAGCACTTGTTTAAATAAAATAAGTTAGACTCAAACCCCCCTGCCAATTTCTCGGAGCTGAAAGTACTAATTTCACAACATGTCCATAGTAAACGCTGATCGATTCTCTTCCTATTTTCTGAAAGTAATAATCTTTACCTTAACAAATGACCATTTTACTTAATTCTAATAAGTACCTATCAAAAATTACAACTTAGTGAGTCGCAACATATCCATAACTCGTCTCTTCAACCATAAACCCACCCACCACGAAAATCAAGCGTTATTTCAACTTCCAAACGATAATCTTGACCCTCCAACACCACCTCCAAAGATCCTCAACTCAATGGGAATTCTGCTATCTCGAATTGCTAAACTTTGCCAGTTGCCTAATTTATAGTAAGTCCAGATACAAAATGTAGTACTATAAACAGTGGACGGAACAGGCTAGCCAGGACAATGGACAAGCAAACTACTACAATCAGTAGCGGAACTATGGAGAGGCTACCCAGGACAATGGACAAGCAAACTACTACAATCAGTAGCGGAACTATGGAGAGGCTAGCCAGCACAATGGACAAGCAAACTACTATAAAAAGTGGCGGAACTAAGGGGAGGCTAGCCAGGACAATGGACAAGCAAACTACTACAAGCAGTGGCGGAACTAAGGGGAGGCTAGCCAGGACAATGGACAAGCAAACTACTACAAAAAGTGGCGGAACTAAGGGGAGGCTAGCCAGGACAATGGACAAGCAAACTACTACAAGCAGTGGCGGAACTAAGGGGAGGCTAGCCAGGACAATGGACAAGCAAACTACTACAAACAGTGGTGGAACTAAGGGGAGGCTAGCCAGGACAATGGACAAGCAAAATACTACAAGCAGTGGCGGAACTAAGGGGAGGCTAGCCAGGACAATGGACAAGCAAACTACTACAAACAGTGGCGGAACTAAGGGGAGGCTAGCCAGGACAATGGACAAGCAAACTACTACAAGCAGTGGCGGAACTAAGGGGAGGCTAGCCAGGACAATGGACAAGCAAACTACTACAAACAGTGGCGGAACTAAGGGGAGGCTAGCCAGGACAATGGACAAGCAAACTACTACAAACAGTGGCGGAACTAAGGGGAGGCCTAGCCAGGACAATGGACAAGCAAACTACTATAAACAGTGGCGGAACTAAGGGGAGGCTAGCCAGGACAGTCGCCCCTGCACAAAGAAAAATCGGACATTTTAAATTTTCCCTTTTATCTTATCCTATCAATTGTTGGGCCTCGCCCCCTAAAATTCGGCATCATTTGTTTACCTATGATTAAAATACCGGTGGCAAAAATTAAAAGTAAACCCAGATGAGATGCAGAATAAAGCAATAAAATAAATAAAAAACCTGAGAAAGAGTTTTGCCATGAGAAAAATGACGAAGACCAGAAGGATGAGACTTTTCATATAGAAGCTTATAACGACCTTCTGGGGTTTTAAAGTAAGTTTTAATACTATTAATATTAGTAGTAGATTGATTATTATTATTGTTATTATTATGCCCAGTTGTCGAAATCGAAGTCGAAGTTGATGTAGATGTCAAAGGGTTCATCAATCCATTGTTCATCATCTTCGATCAATACAGTAATCTCATCATAATAATATGAATAACCCACAATTTGTAGGGTTTTATTTGAAGTAATTGTGTGATTGATTTGGTGTGGTAATGTGGGATTTGGTGTTTGAAGAAGAAGAAGAGGATGAAGGATGATTGTGTTGAAAATGGAGATTTATTCAGATTTCTGAGTTGACAAGTTGATGAGTTGAATTGGGGTTGTCTTTGTGTTATGTTTGTGTTTCTTATTTCTTTTTCTTTTTCTTTTTCTTTTTATTCCATATAGGATTATAGGTGAAGGTGTGATTGTGGGACTATTTTGGGGCTACTTTTTTAAGTGTGGTGGGGAATGGGGAGGGGAGGTTTGTCTCAAATTGCATCATGAAAAAAAAACAATCAAAAAAAAAGAGATATCCATATTCGTATATCTCTCTAAAATTCTCTCTCTAAAATTCTCTCTAAAATTCTCGACTACCAGGACCCTAATGGAGGAACTTCCTCCTGGTTTTCAGCCTGGAACGAATTCCAGAGGGGGAGATGAATACCCCCCCGCTAACTAAGAACTCGAAAAGAAAAACTATGCATCTTAGTGACTTCCTTGCTAACTCCCCGGGGTCTCATGAAGCAGTAGACGAAGAGGACATCGACAGAGTGAAGAACTCGTCCACAGGACAAATCGGAAACTCAAGTAGTTCTATATCATTTCGAGACAAGCTTCAGGGAAGGGAGAATGAGATGGGTTATATTCCCACTGTAATTGACTCTGATACAGAGTCAGAAGATGATACCCGTTCGGAGTCGGAAATTGATGACCCTTTATGTCCACGAATTCGTCTGTCCAAAGAAGAGAAATCTCACTTACGAAAGCCATGGAGAAATGCCATCATTATCAAAATGTTCGATAAGAACATAGGGTATTTAGCGTTAATACGCAAGCTCAATGCAAAGTGGTCAATCAAAGGAAAGTTAACCTTAACGGATCTAGGACAATCGTACTATGTTGCTCGCTTCACTCTAATACAAGATTTCGAATATGTTATCACACAAGGTCCATGGATGATCGATGACCACTACTTAACTATGCGTAAATGGGTACCTAATTTCGTCCCCTCGGAAGACAAAATCGAATTCCTCACTACTTGGGTTCGGATTCCCAACCTACCCGTAGAATACTTTAATGAATACTTCCTTAAGAAAATTGGCTCGAAAATAGGTAAAATTATTCGAATTGACAAAAATACAGCGCAAGCGGAAAGAGGACAATTCACAAGGATGAGTGAAGAAATTAATGTTTCTCAGCCTTTACTATCCAAGTTCCTACTCAATAATAAAGTCTATCGAATCCAATACGAGGGCCTTCGCATGATCTGCTTCAACTGTGGCAAGCTTGGACACAATATGGAGGACTGCAATATGAGGATGGAGGGACAGGAAAAAGAATCAAATGTTGAAGAAGAGATGGGGGATACAGACAAAGCAAACACGGTTTCACCGAGTGACGGGACTGCTCTGTTCGGAGATTGGATGCTCGTAAAAAAACCGCCTCGTAGGAAAGTCCCACAGAAAGTGTTTCATACGGATAGCCCACCCGCGGAAACGGGTAAAGACAACTCGAGTTTTATATTTGGAAACAATAAAACGAAATCCCTGGGATCAAGGTTCAATATTTTACAGAATTCTGACGGGCAAAATTTAGAAATAAATCAAGTACCTAATCCTACTTCCTTATTTAATAATACTAATATACTTAAGGGATCCTCTTCAAGTAATTTGACAAATCAATCAAATATACCTTCCAAAAAAAATCCCACACAAAATCCTTCCAAAAAACATCACATTCAAACTTTCCAAATACGAAACAGAGTATTCATTCTGTTAGTAATCCTATTACCAACTCCGGTATACTACAAAGCAATATTAACATCGTTAATATACGTAATAATACAAGAACTGATAGTCCATCCCTAAAGCTAAAAGATACGGAAACAGAGACAATTACTAGTCAAACGAACAAGTATAACTCAGTGAGAGCAAACAATGTCGTACCATCCATTCGATCAGCTAAACTTTCAGATGCCTCAACCTCGCCACCTACCGGACTTCCCTCAAGTCTCAATGATTCCCCCAGCACGAAAAATCAAGATTTCAGGGAAGAAGGAGATGGTCGTACCCTTTATGGGGGTGGGTGATGATTCCGGAATCCCCAAGCATGGACCTGAAATTCGAGATTCATAAGGAGGAGAACTCGACTCTTTGGGTCGAGATGTCGATTCCATGGAATCTTAAGGAAGTCTTAGCACTCGTAAGTCGAGCTTATCTATCTTCGTTAACCTATATACCTATTAATATGTCGGACAGAATTCCCGCTTTGTCTCCTAACTCTCCCCCTATCTCATGTATGGTGTGGAATATTCAAGGAAGTGCTCATCGAGCAAAGATTTCTGCCCTTAAAGAACTGGTTAAGACCTATAAACCAACGGTGATTGCCCTAGTTGAAACGCATATGGGGGGTGATCATGCAGAAAAAATTAAAAATATTATCGGATTTAATGGTCACGCTAGAATTAATACTGTGGGTTTCAGTGGTGGAATTTGGGTTTATTGGAGATCGAATATTGTTTCTATAAAACCGGTTACTGAGCATGAACAATTTATTACTTTAGAAATTTCTAGGGAAGGCGAGACCCCCTGGTTGTTCTCAGCGGTGTACGCTAGCCCAAACCCTCTTAATAGAAGACACCTATGGAAAGAGCTCGAGGAGTTTGCCAGGTTGAATAACCATCCCTGGTTGTTAGCTGGTGATTTTAACGAGACAAGAAGCCTAGCTGAAAGGCATGGAGGTGATGCTAACATGGCTCGCAGGTGTGATTTATTTAATAACTGGATTGAAAACTGCGAGTTAATCGAATTGGCTTTTTCGGGTCCTTCTCGTACCTGGGCACGAGGCAACTCTGTTGAAACTCGACAAAGTGCGCGTCTAGATAGAGCTCTATGCAATAGCAATTGGAGTACCTTATTTAGTGATGCCAGTGTTAAACATCTTCCTGCTATACAATCAGACCATTGTCCTCTGTTGATTTCCCCTAATGGCTTTGCTCCTCTTCAGTCCGTAAATAGACCTTTCCGCTTCCAAGCAGCCTGGTTAACACATGAAAAATTTGAGGAATTCATCAATGATAATTGGGTAAAAACAGGAGAATTAGTCCTACAACTAAAATCCTTATCAAACCGTCTCCAGGATTGGAATAATACGGTTTTTGGAAATATCTTCCAAAAAAAGAAAATCTTAAAAGCAAGAATACAGGGCTGTCAAAAGAAGTTATCCCTCGTCCATGATCGGGGTTTAATTAAACTGGAAGCACGGTTAAGAAAGGAGCTTGACGACGTCCTAGAGCAAGAAGAAATATATTGGTACCAGAAGTCGAGAATTGAATACATTAAGGATGGCGATCGTAACACCTCCTTTTTCCATGTCAGTACTCTGGTCAGAAGATGGAGCAACAAAATTTCCGCTTTGAAAGATGATAATGGTAATTGGTGTTCTGACCCCGAACTAGTAAAAAATATCGTGGTTACCTATTACAAAAACTTGTATACAGAAGACCCCTCTTCCGAAAATACAGACTCTATGCCTTACGATCTTTTTCAAGAGTTCAACAATCATGATTGGGAATGGATTACGAGACCGTATTCCAATCTTGAAATCGAGCAGGTGGTGCGCAACATGGGCCCTCTTAAGGCTCCGGGACCCGACGGATTTCAGGCTCTCTTCTATCAGAAAAATTGGACGACGGTAAGAAATGCAGTTTGTCAGACGGTTCTAAAGGCGCTAGAAGGAAAGGGATTTCCGGATGGTTTTAATGATACTCATATCGTCTTAATTCCTAAGACTATTGGCCCGGAATCCATCTCTCAATTCCGCCCCATTGGACTTTGTAACGTAGCCTACAAAATAGTTAGCAAAGTCCTTGCTAATAGGATAAAAAAAGTTTTGCCTCATCTTATATCAGAAACTCAAAGCGGCTTTGTTCCGGGTCGTCAAATCACCGACAACATAGTTGTGTTCCAAGAAGCCATTCATACAATGAGAAGAATGAAAGGTAAGAATGGGTATATGGCTATTAAAATCGACTTGGAAAAGGCTTATGATAGACTGAGATGGTCGTTTATTAAAAAGACGTTATTTGATATGGGTTTCCCGTATTTAATTGTGGACACCATAATGGAATGCTTATCGTCAACCAGGCTCCAAGTTCTCTGGAACGGGGAACCCACTGACCAGTTCAGACCGTCTCGTGGAGTTAGACAAGGGGATCCTATTTCGTCCTACCTCTTTGTCATGTGCCTTGAAAAATTACAACAAGCCATCGACATAGAAGTACGGAATACTAGCTGGCAGAGACTTAAGATATGCAAGAATGGACCATCGGTTTCCAATTTGTTTTTTGCCGATGACATGGTTTTATTCGCTAAAGCCGATGTCCAACAAGCTGCAATAATTAAGAAGGTCCTAAATAATTTTTGCCAATCTTCAGGTGAAAAAGTCAGTATAGCCAAGTCTCGGATTTTCTTCTCAAAAAATACACCGGCAGGTACGAGGACTGAAATCAGCGAGGTCCTCCAATTCCAACAAACAGATGATTTGGGAACTTACCTAGGGCTACCTACGATTAATGGGAGAGTAACTCGTGCCACATTCGCCCATCTCGAAGAGAAATTCAACAAGCGGCTCGCGGGTTGGAGCACGAAACATTTATCCTTGGCTGGAAGAACCACTTTGGTTAAATCTACATTATCTTCACTTGCTACGTATTGTATGCAATCGGCTAAAATCCCACGCACCATTTGTGATTCTTTGGATAGGAAAACTAGGCGGTTCTTATGGGGAGGTAACGAGACTACAAGGAAAATTCATCTCTTGTCATGGGAAACCGTTCAGAAACCGAAAGAGGCAGGGGGACTGGGGTTAGTGTCTGCTCGCCAAGCAAATGCAGCCTTCCTTGCGAAACTGGGATGGCGGACTTTGTCGGAGCCTAGGTCCTTGTGGTCGAGAGTCCTGCGGTCTAAATATTGTAATGGTAGATGTGACATTGATATGTTTAAGCCAAAACCGAATATGTCTAACGTGTGGGCAGGTATCTCGAGCCAATCTCAGACCATTAAAGAAGGAGTATCCGCGGCGGTGGGGAATGGTCGGAGAACATTATTCTGGGATCATGCGTGGGTGGACGGTACGTGTCTCTCAGATAAAGCAATATCCAGCATACCGGATTCTATTCTGGGTGCTACAGTAGCAGAAATGTGGGATGAGAATTCGGGATGGCTTTGGGATCGTTTCGCTAATTTTCTAGACAAAGAGGATCTCATGAGAATTGCTGCATTCTCGCTGCTCCCAGACCCGAATAAAGAAGATACACTCTACTGGAATGCCACATCTTCGGGTAAATTTTCTATCAAATCTGCTCTTAGTATCATAAAAGGCCCGGAAAGTCCTGCCCCGAACTCAATAAAATGGCATGTCATTTGGCAATTGCCTGTTCAGCAGCGTATTCGTCTTTTTATGTGGTTGGCTGCTCATGAGCGATTAATGTGCAATGCCAATCGACTGAGACGAGGTCTTACAGATAACCCAATCTGCCCTAGGTGCCACGAAGAGGATGAGAGCACTGATCACTTATTGCGACTTTGCCCCATCTCGGTTGAAATTTGGCAGCAAGTCGGAATCACAGGTAGGCAATCCTTCTACTCCGCAAATTTTATTGATTGGTTGACGGACAATGCTAGTAATGGTCATCAAAATATGGTTGTCGATTGGTCGATGAAATTTGCGATAGTTTGTTGGTGGATATGGAAATGGCGAAACAATGTCGTATTTGGTAGGGATGAGGAAAACCCAACCAACATACTACCCTTCCTTTATAGCCAATTTGAGTCATCAAGAAGAGCTTTTGATAAATTTGATCTATTTATCCCCCGTCCTGGATTCGTCAGACACGAGATTTTTATTCGTTGGTCGCCGCCGCCTCATGGTTGGATAATGTTAAATACCGACGGTGCGTCAAAAGGAAATCCTGGGTCTGCTGGTGGTGGAGGAATTTTTAGAAATAGCTCGGGAGATTTCATCTCAGCTTTCTATTTTTCTTGCGGTGTGTGCACTTCTATGCGAGCGGAATTACTCGCTCTAGCTAAGGGATTGGAACAAGCTCGGTTTCTCCGCATTAATAAACTCATGGTTTGTATGGATAATGCCTCGTGTGTAGGATTGGTTAATGAGAAGCAATTGGTCAGCAATGGACTTCGCCCCTTGGTTCAATATTGCAAAGATATCATTAAGGGAGAGAAATGGATGGTCAAAATTGATCATGTTTATAGGGAAGCAAACAAGGCAAGTGATTGGTTAGCTAACTTCGGAACCAACGCTCCATTTGAAGTTACTGTCATTAACGAGCCTCATAGGGAATTACGTCCTATCCTTCGCGGGGATATTCTTGGAGCTACGACTCCGCGTTATGTTTCTTATTTAGCGTAGTGTTCGGGGCCTAGCCCCTCTTTTGTACCAAAAAAAAAAAAAAAAAAACAATCAAAAGAAAATTAATCCTACTGTATTTAAAACTCAAATATTTCTTGCAATATTTTTTTTACCCACGTCATCATTTAACATAGACTTCTAGCAAAAGTGGTGGGTCTTTGATGGGACCTACTACAACTATTTACCACAATTACACCATTTAAATTATCTAATCCATATTTATTCATTCTTCAACTTTTAACAAAAATTTATAAATATTTATTTTTGATGCTTTCTATAGTAGTCCAAAATGCAAAAATAACAAATATTAATTAAATTACGGAGTCTACTTTGTTAAAAATCAAAGTTTTAATCTCTCATTGTTGAAAAAATACTAGAAACTCATAGAAATAAAAAGTATAAGATTAATCTAGCTAAGAATATCTCATGGAAAAAAAAATAGAATAATTATTTATTAATACTATATAAATTTAAAAAAAAAAACCCACAAAAAAAAACACATACCTTAAACCTTTTCTTAAATTATTTTTTTAAAAATTGGAAAAAAATGACGTTGTCTAAATTGATTTTGGGTAAAAATAGGACATGGGGTAAAATTACTTAGGGAATGGGGTGGGTTGAGTCATACAAAAGTGAAGTGAGATGGATTGAATTAATAAGTTATTCTTAGGTTGTGGGTGAGATGGATCAAATTTGTTGCGGCTCATTTTATGGTAAAGTCTTAAGCTCAAGACGGGTTAAGGGATTAAGTTTATATACGGAGTATTGTTTTTCCTATATATTTTATATGAGTAATTATTGTGTCTTTCGAGAGAACGGTCCTCCTTATACCTAAGTTATTATAATATTTCGTTTTATTTTCCCTTCTTTAGGTGAAATAGGAGGACACAAGAATTTTTCTTTTTATATACACAAGTGGTATGCATTTGATACGTCTTAAATTTAAGACGAATATTGCCATTTTAAGGATGACTTATTGTTTTTTATATCGACTCGAACATTTTTAGTTGCCCTATGATAGTTAGACGAGTTCATGTTCTATTGTCTAGAAAGTTAATTTTCAATATTTAAGTAAACAAATATACAAATATGTTGTTTATTTCTTTCTTTGGCCTATTTAAATATGAAAATATCTGCGCGGCCAATTTTTAGTCATAAACAGCAATATGCAACGATTTCTAGGATCACGAGAAAGCAATGCTTGAAAACTTTGATTTGCGATATAATAGTCTGTTTACTTTTAATGCAATAGCTAATGTAGTTTACAAACATTATTTTGAATAGTTGTAATAATGTTATTAGATTTTTGCTACTATTTTTAAATTTTATTTGTTGAAAGGTACTATTTAGAATTTTAAATTTCAACAAATGTTGATTTATATATATATATATATATAGAAAGGATCAAGAGAGTCAATCCCAAAAGAGTGAGTTCATGAGTCATCATCCAAGCCCTTGAATCAAATAGATGAGGGGCTAGGATTAAAATAAAATGGAGGGTCAAGATTGTGAGACACACACAATCCATTCTCTTTGAAACCCTAATATAAATATCCTTTCATCCATCAATTTCTCTCATTTTCACATTCAACCACTCTCTCTCTACCTCCCTTCTCTTACTACAATCCTCTAAAATCATCTCACAAAAAAACCCTAAAAAAAAAAACCAAACCCATCAGGCCCCCTCAACCCGCCGCCTAGGTAGCACCAAAACGGACACGGACACGGACACAACACGGACACGTGATACGGCATCTCGTGAAATTTAGGACACGGGACACGGCATTTAAATTTAATAAAATATATATTTTATAGTTATAAATAACATACAATTTTATTTTTGTATTATTATTTGATATTAAATGTAAATAATTGAGTGTAAAACTTGACTTTAAATATAATTTACTCTCATTTTCCACCCAAACTCATCTTCATATCAGTTTTCCCACCCAAACTCATCTTCTAATCAAGCTCTACTAGTCTTTCAATATCAGATTCCTTATTTATAGGTGTCCGTGTGTCCGTGTGTCCGACACAGTGTCCGACACGGGACGGCTGATTAGGAGAAGTGTCCGTGCTACCTAGCCCGCCGTCCCTCAACCCACCGCCACTCACCCACCGCCATCCTTTCTCACTCACCGGCAACACTCCCTGCTTCTCCCCTCCCGCCGACCAGACAACACCCGCCGCCTCAACCCCACCGCCACCCTCCCCTGCCACTTCCCATGTGCCGTCTCCTGCGCCTCCCATGTGCCGTCTCCCATGTGCCGCCCCTGTGCCGCCATCCCACGCGCCCCTCCTCCTCCTCTCCCTTCTTCTCTGCCACCGCCCCTCTCCCTCTTCTTCTCCTTTTTTATTTTTTTTCAGATTTGCTACACTACTAACTCTTTTAATCTAGTTTTTAATTTATTTTGTTTATATTTTTCAGTTCTTTTGTTTTTTATCTCCTTTTTATGTTTTTTATCTCCTTTTTATGTTTTTTTATCTCCTTTTTATATTTTTATCTACTATTTATAATTTTTCAGAATTATATTTTATATTTTTTTGTGTTGAGCTTATTTGTCCTATTTTTCAGATTTACTTTTTTTTTTTAAATCTTGTTTTTTTTCCCCCAAATTTCTCATGTTTGTTTTTTCAGATCTAAAAAATCACCATTTGTTTTTTTGTGGTTAGATGTTTTATTTCACTGAAGTGACACTATTAAGTACTCCCTCCGATCCACACCAATGGTAACACGGTGGAAAATGGAGTATTTAAGAAATGGTGGAAAAAAGAGGGGTAAAAAGGGAAAAAGTAGGTGGGCCAAGTAATTGTAAGAATTAATTGTGGGGTTGATAGGTGGGCCATTTAATGACATTTTGTGTAAATATCAAATGAGAATAAGGATAACATAGTAATGTTGTGGGCCAAATAAGGTATGTTACCATTGGTGTGGATCGTCCGTTTATGGTAAGTGTTACCATTGGTCTGGATCGGAGGGAGTACTGAATTGACACTATTAAGTACTGAAGTGACAAGTATTGAAGTGACAATATTAAGTACTAAAGTGACACTATTAAGTACTGAAAGTGACACTATTATTATTGTTGTTTGTTGAAGTTACATTATTATTAGCTAAAGTTACACCATTATTAGTTAAAGTGTTCTTTTATGTTATTTTTACTTTCTAGATCTATTTTTTTAAATTATATCTTGCTTTTTTTTTATGTTATTTTACTTTTCCAAATCTGTTTTTTTTTGTTATATTCTTTTTACATCTTTTTTTAATTTTTCAAATTTCTTATGTTTTTTATTTAATTTTAGATCTTGTTTTTTTACTCTTAAAGACTGAATTAACACTCTTAAAGGACTGAAATAACACTCTTAAAAGACTGAATTAACACTCTTAAAGGACTGAAATAACACTCTTAAAAGACTGAAGTAACACTCTTAAAAGACTGAAGTAACACTCTTAAAAGACTGAAATAACACTCTTAAAAGACTGAAATAACACTCTTAAAAGACTGAAGTAACACTCTTAAAAGACTGAAGTAACACTCTTAAAAGACTGAAGTAACTTTTTCAAGGATTGAAGTTACGCTCGTAAAGACTGAAGTTACGCTTATAACACATCTTAGTTTGAAGTTACACATATAATGGTTGAAGTTACACTCGTATTGACTAAAATTACACTCATAAAAGGCTAAAATCACATAAAGTTGTCTTAAAGTTACATAAATTCAAATTAATATAATCGAATCACAATTTAGTTTGAAGTTACACAAAGAATGGTTGAAGTTACACCCGTAATGACTGAAGTTACACTCATAAAAGGCTAAAATCTCATAAACTTGTCTTAAAGTTACATAAATTCAAACTAATATAATCGGAATCACAATTTAGCTTGAAGTTACACAAATAAGGGTTGAAGTTACACTCGTAATGACTGAAGTTACACTCATAAAATGCTAAAATCACATAAAGTTGTCTTAAAGTTACATAAATTCAAATTAATATTATCGAAATCACAATTTAGTTTGAAGTTACACAAATAATGGTTGAAGTTACTCTCGTAGTTACTGAAGTTACACTAATAAAAAGTTGAAGTTACAAAAACTTATTGTTACAATATGAAGGTAAGTGTAGGTGGAATTCATTAAACCCCACCCATTTTAATCTAATCTTGTCCCTCCATCTTGTTCTCATCTTGTCCATTCATTTTTGTTTTAATCTTATCCCTTCATCTTGTTTTAATCTTGTCCCTCCATCACCTTCATCCAAAGGCTTGGATGAGGACTCATGGACTCAAAAAAAATGGTGGACTCACAAGAACCTATATATATATATATATATATATATATATGGTCAGGATCCGGGAAGAACCACTAACATAATGAGAACCGTGAGAACTCTTACTAAATCTTCACTAAATCTTGTTTCGAAAGTTTTGAGGGATCATTTACCAATAGTTTAGTTTATTCAAGCATAATATTTCCAGTAGCTAACCCAAAATTTATTGAATATATTAAAATATGTACTTAGTGTACATAAATTCAGTTATATACACTAAAACTACTTTAAATGCCTGAAAACGAGCACTAGGTGCACGAAAATTGCTACATTCATGAAAACTGTTTCTAGGTGCGTGAAAAAGACGGGCTCTAGATGCATTAAAATGAGTATTAGGTGCTTGAAAATTGTTAGATGCATGAAACTAAATACTAGGTGCATGAAAACTAATAAATCGTATTTTGCCTCAATTTCCGTTAGTACCTTATAATTTTTAGACAAAGAGGTATGTTATCTAGCCATAAAATTCAACGCAGAACCCAAAAATGTCCTTATTTTTAAAAATAAATTTTGTACGGCGAAGTTCTCACGGTTCTCATTATCTTATTGGTTCTCACTGATCCCAATTCTCTCTCTCTCTCTCTCTCTCTCTCTCTCTCTCTCTCTCTCTCTCTCTCTCTCTCTCTCTATATATATATATATATATATATATATATATATATATATATATATCTATATAACATACGAATTTACTTAAATGTAGGTTATAATAACTTTAAGTAACGAACCCGTATAATTTAATAGTACTACTCCTACATTGACATAAATTATATTATCTTTTCTCTTTTCTTTTATCGCTATTTTTGCGGTTAAATTCACTATTCCCGTTAATTTTATCAAGCTTATATATTTAAATAAATAAAATTTAAGACGATTAGCTAATTGTTTGTAATTTATCTCATTGTTGTTATTGTTACTTTCATTACATTCATTGTTACTACTGTACTTTCACTACTCCCGACGTCATTATTGTTACTTTCACTACTTTCACATTTAACTAGTTTTATCCCCGTGCGAAATTGCACGGAATTTTGAATGAATATGTTATTTTATCGAGAAAAAACTAATGAAAAAAATAATATATTTCTACATACAAATAAAACAAAATAAAGGAAAATATTAAGTTGTTAGAACTTTTATAAACGCATATGAAAATACAAAAATATCGAAAAAAATGTACTCAAAATTGGTGATTTTATCATCTTTAGAAAAATGAAATAAGAAAAAATTTGATTTGCAAAAGTTAAAGTTTAATCAACGTGATTTGTAGAAATTAATGTTGGAAAGATATATTAACGGCTTTAAAGTTGAAACCAAAACACTCTTAATAAAATTTAAATAATGTGTAGTGGGTAGGGCCTACCTAGTTCTTTCCTTAATTTGAATTAGCCAATCACAATCCTCTAAATAACTTAGCTTTTATATATAGAAGGATACTACTAATTTCACAACTTTGACTAGTGCTATACTATAACTTTTACTACACCCGCGACTATTATTGTTACTTTTACTAATTGTATTAGAATTATATTTATATGTATTTAAATAAATATTAAATATTTGATTTAAATGACATTTAAAAGTGTTCATTATTTTTTACTACTACAACTACTACTTTTATAATAATATAAATTATATTGCCATCACATGATATCATAATTTTTAAGTAAGGAAAGTTATGTAATTTTTTCATAATATTCATACTTTTCAAATTATTAATTTAGTTTCATACTTTAGTTATATTTTCTAAATTAAATTTTTTCCTAATACTGTTGTACTTTTATACATCTAAAACTATATAGTATAATGAAATTGTGTAAATTTATGTCATTACATTACTACCCATTGGTTTCTGGATTTAATATATAGTATAGTTAGATAGATAGATTATAACAAAGTATTTAAAAATATACCCGTGCAATTTTGCACGGGGTCAAAACTAGTTTTATCATTAAAAGTTACTCATATTATTACTTTTTGAATGTGATAACTGATAAGGTAAATGAAAAGGGGTTTGTTATATATCGCCCTCATTTTACTCATCCCGTCCCCTACAATTACTTTCTTTCCCTTTGTTATTTGACCCACCAACCTTTGTCCT
The DNA here is from genome assembly GCA_022085475.1 of Heliosperma pusillum. Classification (NCBI taxonomy): domain Eukaryota; kingdom Viridiplantae; phylum Streptophyta; class Magnoliopsida; order Caryophyllales; family Caryophyllaceae; genus Heliosperma; species Heliosperma pusillum. The sequence goes on along the minus strand of JAIUZE010073277.1, from coordinate 83,455 downwards.
TTTCCCTTTGTTATTTTAAAATTCAAATTTTAAAATCGTTTCAAAAATAAAACCGCTTAACGTTAATTTCAAAACAATTGAAATATTAAACAACAATAAAGTGTTAACGAACAACATTATCGTTTTAACATTAATTTTTGTATATTATTTAACGATAATTAATATAAAAAACGCTAACTAATAACAATATTTGATTTTTTTCCAAAAAAATACCGATTAAATACGGAAAAACTTCAAACGGCCATAACTTTGCGCTCGAGTGTCCGTTTCCGATGATTTTTTTTTTCAAATCGCTTATCTCGACGAGACGAACGCAATGGTAAAAAAATTATTTTCAGTGTCTCATTCGTGTAAAACACACGAATTGGCCTGGGCCGATTCATGTGGTTTACACGAATAGGCCAAGGCTAACTCGTGTGATTTGCACGAACTGGCCTAGGCCTATTCGTGTAAACCACATGAATCGGCCTAGGCCAATTCGTGTGGTTTACACGAATGGGCCACTGAAAATAATTTTTTTTTACCATTGTGTTCGTCTCGTCGAGATAAGCGATTTGAAAAAAAAAATCATCGAAAACGGACATACGAGCGCAAAGTTATGGCCGTCTGAAGTTTTTCCGTATTTAATCGGTCTTTTTTTGTAAAAATTTAAATGATTGCTAATTCATGTTCTGTAATAGGCCTAGGCCAGTTCGTGCAAAATGCTTTATAATATTGTTTTTAACGTTAATGATCATTCTATTTATCTATATTGCAATGTGACTCTCAGTTGACGTACATGATCAGATACAAGATAATTTATGGCTTCATTTTCCAGTGTTAGATTCATACAAACTTTTCTTGAGATAAACAATTTTTTAATATCGGTTTTTCTAATGCATAAATTGAATGTGGAAACATTTACAAGATATTCTTATGAGATAGTTCAAGTATAAACTCATTTTTATCATAACTAGTGAGAATATCTAATGAATTGAACACGTTTAGGTTATTAATGTAATGGTATGCATTAGAAAAAAACAAATTAATATTAGCATATAACTTGTTATAAATTATTATTGTACTTTCTTGAACTTCTTCATAAATTAAAATAACTTTATTAACCAATTTGACTACATTTCTAAAATAAGAATGCATATCTTACAATAATATAAAAAGGCTTGTTGAGGCTCCATTGAAGTGACACGTGTCACGTCTCAACTTCTTGTCACATATCACTTTTTTAATTAATAAAGAAAAATAAGAAACCTACATATAATTGTTGTAATTTCATTTTCTCTTGCCTTTTTGTATACCTTACAAAAAAAACTTAATTTTAAATTAAATATCTTAATTGATGATCATTATTACATCTTCTTTACCAACTCTTTGTAATCTATACATACTATATATATATATATACAATAACATAAAAAAAAAAGTCTACATTGAGTAGCTAATAGGATGACACATTATGAGTTACAATTCCATGTTAAATTAAAAAAAAATATTAAAAATAATTAAAAATACAAAGGCAAAGTAGTAGTCAATATACTGATAAAGTTGTAAACCTTCATCTCCTAAAACATTACTCAACTTCATAATCACAAATTCTCCCTCTTTAAATCAATTTTTAAAAAAAAAAAATTAAAAACGGAATATAAAAAGGCAAAGTATTAATCAATATACTAATTAATTGTAAGCCTCCATCTCCCAAACATTATTATACTTCATAATAACAAATTATCCATCTTTCATACCAAACTTTTCATATCCTACCGTAATAAAACCAACTCACCAAATTTACCTAAAAAATAAGATCAATTGATAAGAAATCTAACACATTCCTACCAAAAAAAATGACGGAGAACTATGTTTCCTTATCTTTTTATTTTCATTTGATTGATTTTTAAATATTTTTCCATCTTTCCTTTTATATCGATCGGGTTATAGTCCAATGAGCGAAAGAAAATGAAGATATAAGAGGGAAAGTAAAAAAAAAAAAAGAATCTAACAAGCAATTGTATCATATTGTTTGTTCCTTACATTGGTGAATGCTGATGAAGTGATCAAATTATTATTAACCATAACTTTTTAGTCTCATATATTTTTGATATTGATAAAATGTTTTGAGAAGTTTTTGATGTATTTATTAGTTGTTAATGTGTAGTGAATTTGTTAGGATTGACATTAACAACATAACAAATGCAAGTTTAGTGAAAGTAAAGGTCTTCTCATATTTTTCATGAGTCGGTTAAAAAAAGGTAAAATTATATTTTGCTTGTATTTTGACTACCAAATAGTGAAATATCATATAATTGTGATTTTTGTAAAGTGAGAATGTTGCATATATGAATATCAATGTTTTTATCTATTACCATCTCATTCAAATTGTTCTTATTTTTACAATGGTTAAGAGAAAATGAGTGAAATATATTTTTGATTCTTATCTTCAAACAATCAAAATATATATAAGTATATAACTATGGTTAGTATTATTTATTATACTTTATTAATCATTTAAACTTGTAGAGTAAGACAAATATCATTTAGACATCGAACAAAAGCGATATTATTCGGCTACAAAAGTCAAATGAAAATAATAGAGGATGTACAACTAAAAAAAATACTATAGAACGTTGTGAATATCAAACCACTAAAAAAAGTAGTAAATTTTTTTAACATCTATGAATAAAAAATCTAGAAAAGTCCCGTAATTTTCACGGGAAATTAAACTAGCTTTCCTTTATAGTGAAAACAAGATTTAATTAAAAAAAACGTAATCCTTTATCGAAGTCATGGATTTCAAATTTGAGTACAGTAAATTAATTGCACGAACTTTTCTCCTTTAAAGGCATTCATTAACGTAAAAATCAAAACTTAGCCATTTAGAACACTTATTGTAATTGCAAAAAATTTAAGATTGATTTGAAATGTGTCCTCTCTTAAAAAGGTTTTTACTTGAGATACTTTTAAATAAGTCATGTTTAGGGTTTATATTTTACAGTGTAGTTAAATGATTTGTCCGTCCATCAAAATATGCAACTAGTCTTCTACACTATCCATAATTCTAACACTATACTGACATTCAACAAACAAGTGATGATGTGTCTCAATTCCTCCTTCACACAAGACACATCAATTGGATGCACATAAACCCAGCTGAAACAGCTTTTCTCTAGTATTGAGAGGCTTATGTTTGATCAACCAACCCATAAAGAAATGATTAGGGACACTTCATCTGTCCTAAACATCTTGATACTACTGCACATGGGGATGCATGCCCTGCAACCAGTTGTATTCAAACCTAATAGGATAACCCTAAGGATCGTGTACCCTAAGATTATTAAGAAACCTGACTCCATAAAGCCCGTGACCTTACAATCTTACATATATATTCCTTCAATTCCAGTTTGAAGCAGGAGGAAGTATATACTCATTCCAATTAGTACCTTTCAAATAGATATGATCTATCCATTACACCAATCAATAATCTATCAACCTTGGTGTAGATCCAATTCACCAATTTTCCAACAGTTGTTATATTCCACATACCAGCTTCTTCTACACTCAATCGCCCCTTCTTTTTTATGCAACAAACCTTATGCTTGGTCACTAGATGCACTGTGATATTATGTTTCTTCATCCCATAAGTAGTTCTTGCATACAACCTTTATCTTCGTGATTATTATCTCAGGTATCAAAAAATTTGAAGCCCATCAATTATGTAAAGTGTTCAACATAGAATTAATGAGAGTCAACCTACAATCATAGTGTAACACCCCCTTCTTACCCGGCCAAGGTAATGTATGGGAGGATGTTACCATCTCAGTTTCTCGAGTCAGTGAAATCGGAATTATAATTAAGAAACATTTATATAAATGAGTAGTTTAGCGAATTACAAATGAATAAATAAAGAATAAATAAATAATACAAGTCAGAATATTACAACTTTTTTAATGACTCTACCACTACAATCTCGTGGCTACTCGACTCGACTCCAAGTCCAAGCTAGGCCCATGTCCCACTCGATACGAAATGCAAACCTGTACTCAAACTGCTCCCCATATGATCGGAAATATAATATGGAGCAACACATGCCACCTCAGAAATAGGTGATAATTTACACATAGCCACACACAGTCAGTTTCAATAAATAAACACAAACCACGACATGACATGTAAGTATGCAACACGCCAATGATATGAACAAGACACTATCACACCATCAACACACCAGTACCGAGACACACCCAAACGTACCCTCAATAGAACACCGGTGCCAGACAGACACCCACGTCACCACACACCCTAATAAGGTTGATATATTGTCATTTCACTCTATTTTTCCGCCTTTATTCGCCCTTTTTGGTCTGCCTTTGGCACTCCCTATGAGCGTTTCTATGTGTTATACGTTCCTCTAGCACTTTTCTTGTTTATACTTGGTTTTGCAGGTAAACCGTCACTTGGGGCGGATTCTACCTAGCTTTGATTGACCGAGAGGACGATAGACCACTCGAAGGGCCCCACTTGGCGTGCCAAGGCCGTTCTGAGTCGAGGCAAGCCAAACTGAGGAAAGCCATGAAGTCACTTGGGTGAACAAAGGAGGAGAGACGAAGTCGCGAGCGTGACTTGCATCTCACGCTCGTGAGACGCCTTCACCAAAGTGAGAAAACACGAGCAAAACCCGTCACACCCGTGACTGCAGTCTCACGCTCGTGGGATACCCGTCACGCCCGTGAAACGCCTTCACGCCCGTGAAGATAGCTCCAGAATTTGGCTTGCTTTGGTCATGAAACTCACGCTCGTTAAGCTCAAGTGGCGCTAGTGACGGACCCAGTCACGCTCGTGAGTCGTGACTCCTCAGCTCACGCCCGCGACATCTTCAGCCCGTTTCCTCTTTCAAAGCCCGTCTCTCCTCTCTTTTGGGAACCTATATATACCCCCACTTTGTAATATTTTAGGCACGAAACCCTAGATCTGAAACTCCTTATATATTAGTGTTAATCTTCCCTTAATTACATAAGTTTAAGCTTAATCTTGGTTTAATTAGTATTTGAAGCTTGTTTTAGTGTTGGAACTTGGTTTTTTACCAAAGATTTGTGACTAAATCTTTGTATTCTATCAAAGTTCTCACCTTTTTTCTAAGTTGGAATAATTTCTTCCTTTAATCTTATCTTTCATTAAGCTTTCCTTTTAATTTGTGTTGTTTATTCATTGTTAACTAGAAAATGTTATTTGTTGTTAATTCCCTTATGCAATCCTTAGTCATTGTTGAAATATCTTTGAATATGTGTGAGTAGTAACATTGCTAGGGTTATGTGGGGGATTATGGGTTCAAGTATGAGCTAATATGAAGTTTGTTGGGTTTAATTGTTGTTTAATTGTCTTGTCTCCAACCTTTGCTTATAACATGTTTGATGGAATGCTTATGTGATTTCACATGAATCTTTCGCTTGTTTCAAATACCATAAGATCGAGAGTCGTGGTTTTTCGTAGAACCGCTAGGTTGACAAACCGTATCTAGTGACGCGATTGCTAGTTAGAGTCGGTTTGAGGAGGAATTGTAAGATCGAAAGCCTCAATTTGTTTTCCTAGACTAAACAACCCTCCGACTTTTAATTAGAACCGACAACTTCACTTGACTCATGCCACCCATATGAACCCACTCACCCTAGTCTTCCCTCTTATTGATAAAAACCCGATTTTCTTACCTTAGTTTCGTTTTAATTGTTGCTTTCTATCGTTTTTACTTAAAGTTTATTAGTTTAGATTCAAATCCAAACCCAATTTACATGTGACTTGCAATTGCTTTAGTAGACTTTTATAGATCATTTTGAACAACCGTACCTGAGATCGACATCCGTACTTCCGTACAAAAACCAATCCTATTCTTACATCAAAGGTACTTGGGGCACACTCGTTGTGCCGAGTCCGGAAGCCAACCGGATCTCCTGCCAGCAGGCGCCGTGCCTCAACTACACGAGTCCCTCCATGCTCAAGTCATTAATGTGCACATCCCTCTTGGAATGGGAATATCCAAGAGGCGACCCAAGCGGAAGACGGTCTCCTAACCGCCTTCCGTCTCCTCAACAACAAGCAACCGACCATGATCTAGTATAACCCTCCAACAAACATGATAAACATAATAAATGCAAGATATCACTATATATATGCCAATTACCGACTCCAAGAATCATCACAATCCAATATCATGGTATAATGCATTACCAACACATATGAGACTCACCCAAAACCTCAATTACCAACAAACATTCATTACTCATAATTATGTTACCATGGGTTCTCAATAACAACAGGAGACCACAAATGAGTAACCATAACAATCATGTTATAATGCAATGACAACATATTAATGACACATGGAACCATACAAGCTTATTGAAACCAATTAGGATTAACCTACCTTTTAGCATAATCCATAAGCTAGTAAAAAACACCAAGTATCCATCTCATAAAACCGCGCGTCTCATCCTTCATAAATTAAATACTTACTATCACAAACCATCCTACATTATAATATAACACAAAACCCCTTATAATTACCCATTAATTATCATATTATACGTATTAATTGCTAATTAAACAACTCAATAAGAAACCCCAAAAATTTAGGGTTCATAAGACTAGAAAAAGGTAGATCTGAACTTACAAGGTGAAAGGATGAAAGAGAAGGTGGACAACCACTTAATCCAAGCTTGAATCCCATTTAAATGTGTTTACGAGGGTTTTAGAGAGAAGGGAGGAGATTTGGAGAGAGAAGAAAGAAGATTGAATCAAATAAAAGAAAGGGTTTTGCGGTTCTTAAACCCGTCGGACACTCGGTCGAGTAACAAATCACTTGGTCGATGTCAGACCACTCGGTCAAGTAACAACGCAGTTCTCAGTAATTACCAGTTTTTGTAAAACAGTCATATCTCACTCGTTTCTTGGTCGATTTGGGTGTGTGACCTACCGTTGGAATCATAAGAGAACATGTTATCACCTCCCATTAGAATCACAACATTCTCATGTCTAGATCTCAAGTTATGATAGTTTTAAGATGACCCTTCTATAGACGAACATTATAACAACTTTAGTAAGTCTAGTATAGGTTATACTCGGTCCACCTAATGGTCATACATACCTCACTCCCGAGGAGACTCATCAAACCCGAGGGTTCTCTCATGCATCCCAAAGGTTCCTTTGCGGTCCCAAAATATTCGGGTATTACAATCTTCCCCTCTTAAAATAAACTTCGTCCCCAAAGTTCGCCTCACTATCTCTTTTCACAATAATTTCTCAAGTCTCCTTACCTATTGTCATGCACTCTCTGCTATTCACTTATAAGGTCCGTGAAAATTCTTACCGTCATCGCCACTCTCACCAAACTCATACATGTTACTCTACTCGTATACGCTCTTTTATAATTATAACGTCCATCTATCCCTAAGTTCTTTGCTCAACTCTCATTACTCCCTCACATTTCGTACTTTCTCTTTCCCTAAATTTCCAAATTATTACACATAGCTCACCTTTCTAACCCAATCCCCCTTATCTTAGCTACAATCTTCTCCACAAGGATATTACAATATATATCTTGTTAATCTCTCAGCCTAAATTGGTATACCCAAATATTTAAAGGGCACATATAGCCCCTTCATGGAAGAAGCCTAATATCTGAATCATATCATTCCTCGCCCAAGCTAGACCATTAAACACAACTTTAGATTTTGAAGCGTTCACCTTCAGTTCATAAGTAGCATAGAATGTAGAAAATGTTCTAAGAATCAACATAATCGACTTCATATCACCTTTGTAAAACATTAAGAGATCGTCTGCAAATAATAAGTGATCAGTTTTAACCTCAATACAAAGGATGATACATATAAAGAACCATTTCAGAATTGCATAATCTAACACCTTGTTAAATATTTCATTCAAATACGGTTTATAATAAGATCAATTGGACATAACATCCTTCTATTTCTTAAAACCATGATCACCACATTGATGGCATCACATTCTACCACTACCTTCTTAATCCGAGATTTTGTGTAAATTATAATCCAAAACTTCAAGCAATATATTGATTCGGCAAGGCTAATACTCTATTTAATCTTCATCTTTCTCATTTTGATTCCCATTAGTTTACCACTAATATTCCGAATCACAACTCCAAGGCCTATTGTCCCATACTCCCATCATCAAAATAATAGCTTCATCCGAGTTTAGTTTACACCAATCCGATGCTAGGAATAGGCGAGGAAACACTTGGAAGAATATATAAACCATATTAAAAAAAAAAAAAAATCATTGTCATAGCTTGGAGATTAACTTGTTCCGTTGTAAATAAACACTTATTTCGATATGTCTAAGGCCCTGTTTTTTCGACTGAAATGAGCTAAATTGAATTAAATGAAGTTGAGCTGAATTGAACTAAACTGAATTGAGCTGAGGCCGAAGTGAATGAAGTAGAAATATGAATTAATTTTGTGTAAAAATAGGTTGAATAAAACCGACTAAAAACATACTAAAACTGAACTAAATATAGTCGAGCTCAACTAAAATGAGCTAAAATAAAGGCAGTAACAAAATGACGTAAATAGCCCTAGCAACGGTAGCAAAAGTATGTCCTCCAAAGATCCACGGTGGTTTGTCATCCATTTGCCAACACGTTAAGCCAAGAGTACACCCGTGGTACAAGTAAACTACAAAACAGTCGACGTAAACTTGCGTCAAATAAACAGTGGCCGACGTAAACTTGCAACAAAATAAGTTCTCTATCACACAATATATACTGCAACTCCATGCACATAACAACATACTCCTTCGTACCAAAATTTAATGCATCCATATTTCAACTTCCTTACTCTTTCCATTCGATTCCATATATAATCCCTATATATATATATATATCCGTCATATTTTGTCAAAAACAAAACTCATTAATACATATACTCGTACAAGTAATACAACCCACTGTTTTTTTATTCCATATTACAAAATCGAACACGATAAGCTATTTATTGCACCATACATCTTTATAGATACGGAGTACCATTTTATCGATTGATATCCGTATATCACAGATATATAGGGAGTATATCACTAATACAACAAATTTATGCAAGCGAAAGTTAATTAAACTAGAACTATTTAATGGCAAGTTTTATTGCTATTGTGTTTGTGTTTCTATCAATGTGGGCGCCCTTGTCCGGCCGGGTTTCATCGTACGATCGTCCTCCGCCCCGAGAAACACTCTATTTTCCGTCTAATTTTGTTGATTCCACCACTCCTCAGCAGGTACTTCAATCTTCATCCTCTTTTATGTAATTTCTCTTTAATTTTCATAGATTATCACTTAAATTTAATTTTACTATAAATTTGTAGTTTTATTCATTTTAGACATTCATAGATTATCTCTTGTGTGATGGGTTTTTAAAAAATACTCAAGCTATGAATATAAAGTATAAATGTAATCAATAAAAGAGGGGAATTAAATTCTCTTACCTAGTACTATGTATTAATTTTTATCATATATCCTCGTACGAACAACCAAAAGTTTACTATACATGGATAAAATATGTGCATATCTCCATAAATAAACAAAATAAATATATACTCCGTAAATGATTTTATCAAAACTCGACAAACACAGATATATATAGTGTAACATCGACTTTACACAAGTTTATTGTAATAGGGTTATTTAATAAGTATTTGAACTCACTTATACAACTATGTTCACTCTATTTTACATAGTTTTGTGTAAATATAATGTAAAACCGCATTATATATCAAGGTTAGCAATTAATATTTCAAAGAATATGTAATTACTGGTCCATTTCGCTTTTAAATTTGTTCCGATTATCCTCGTCATCATCACATACTCACATACGATTTTTACCCTCTTTATAATATCCCAATTCAAACAAAATCGAATAATACTATTTGTACAATGTAAACCTTAAGTCTTAAACTAAGGACCTTAAAAACTAATCGTATTTATGAAGAATGGTAGATTACTAGATTATGTAAGCCTTAAAGTGATCAGATTATTAGTAGTTATCTCATCTGATTCTAAAGCCTAACGAACCTTTTGGTGGATCCAATTGAAAAAACAATTAGTTTAGTATATGACGGAAAGATATAACAATATTTTACGGCTCCAACCATCGCTACGTAACAACATTGTTTTCAACACTTTTATTAGTATGACACGTTGCTTACTAATTTCTTTTTGTGGAGTACATTTGATCAAGACTCCGTATCACTCAACCTCTTGCATAAAAGATCTACATATATAACTTCATAAGCTCCACATAATGGTGTGAAAGTGGTATTAAGACCGATAATGACGAGTGAGGATTCTCTGTCTTATTTGGTGTTTCATTCGGTGTCCCATTTTATATATAGTTTGACACATCCACCAGTTAATATATATATTGTATATTTTATTCTTATAATAAGTGATGTGTTAGAAGATAAATGGAATGGGACACATAAAGTGGGATAGAGGATCATTATTGGATAATGACACCTTATATCCTTCTTTATTCATTTTTGTTATATCCCTCAGCTTTTCCGTTTTCTTTATTATACCTTAATAGGAATATAGGATATCTCAAGAGTATATCGAGAAGGATATTATATTATACCATAATTCTTACTTATTTCTCCATCATGATCTCCTTACTCTCCATTAACATTATCACTTATCAAAAATTCATACTTTGACCTTTACTCTGACTCATTAATATCGTATCACTACCTTCTATGAGATGCATTAGAAATTAGAAATCGCTTTTATAAGCACAAACCACTATTAAAAATATCTGTTATGAAACATAAAATGATAATGGAGATGCATAAATTGTTAATTAGATTCGTATCTTATTTAATGGGTTAAGAGTAATTTGGCGAACTAAGAAGTAAATTAAATGAGTAGGTTATTGAGTAATTGGAGGGCTAAAGAGACGTTTTAATAGATGAATTAAAAAAACTAAGCTAGGAAAGATAATCATTAAGATTATAGTATAGACTAAAATATAGAATTCAGAGATACACCATTGAATTTCAAAAATAGAAGTATAACATAATAACCGAAAAATTCAGGTGCATCATGCATGGGATTAGTATGTGGATATTTTCTTCATTTTTAATTAAATGTGGCATTAATAGTTTTTTCATTTTTCATACTAAATTTAGAAAGGAGAGACCTTAGAACGGTTAGTGCACAGACCCCCCATATCATGTGCTGTGTTTTCCACTTGGTGAGTATGTGAGATACTGGGGGCTGCAAGGGTTTGAACTCGTGACCTTCGGTCACACTGACTCTGATACCATGATAGATGAACCATCTCGACCAAAACTTTAAGGTTATGGTTGTAGCCTATATATTATAATTATATTCTATTAAACGGAGCCTTAGAAAAAATAAGGTAGCTAGAATTTTTGTCAGATAAGCTAGCTACTTTGGTCAAATAAAATACCTGAAATATCTTGCCAAACATAGTCATACTCGTTACCTTGCAGTGAATCTACTTTATTTTTTTTTTCAAAATTACATGAATTTGATTTAAATGTCGTGGCATATGTATTCACCAAATACATTTTATTAATTTTACCCAATGTGAATATGTGGTGGTCAAAATCATCAATGAAATTTATTAATGATAAAAAAACTGCTAAATTTCATACTTCCAAACAATTTCTTCTATTCTTCTATTATTAGTTGTCAAATATGAGGGAAATTCTCACCTGGTAAGAAAAAAGACTCGTGCACAACGAGAGAGTTCGTTATATTTTTGGTTTTTCCACGATAAACCATTTGATTTACAATGTATAAATATGACAATTCAACGAAACTGGTTAACTATATGAATTTTTATAGTAATTGCTTATGAAATAAGGCCAAATTACGTGAATTTAAGAGGTAAGTGTAAAAAAGTACACGTCCAATCGTACATCATATAGTCTAAAAAAAGTACATAATACATAATTTCTTTGAATTGTATTGCATCGTCTTTACTAAAAATGTAAAATATTCCAAGCTTACGTTGTAGTTGCACCACATGACGTTCTCTTTTTTACTTAAATAAAAGAGAAGTGTATTAAGAAGTATAAAAAAGTGTTGCTTTATTTCTTTTAAATTTGTTAGTTGCATCATCAAACTGACTGGAAATTAGGTTTATTAGACGTAAGAATACTAGCTTAGGCAATAGGCAACCGTTGGCATGCTTCATTGCTTGTTTTCTTTGAAGCTTTTTAAAGCTAAATACTTTGCTAGGCTGTTGTATGACTCCTGAATTGAAATTAAAGTCCATAGACTCCGTTTAGAGTAACAGTTAGTCTCCCTTCAGACGGCCATTTTCGTCTAAAATAATAAAACGGGGTTTTGAGAATATTATTTTATAGCATAATGTAACTACTTTTGAAAACTAATTTTTATAAAGTGTAACACTAATTGGACCATTGTAGTTACATTTGACCATAAAATGGTCACAAATTAAAACCATCGTCTTATTTTCCAGACGGTATTGGTCGGCCTGAAACAAGAAATTGCCCCAGATTGATTTTTTCCGCCTTTCATTTGTGGAGGTCACCCTCAAGTTATTGGGATTCTTTTTAACATGTTACCATACAAATAACATTCCCGAAAACACTTATAATTTATAAAACTCATGTGCAATCAAGTCTTTTAAAAGTCTGTAGATGATGAAATTAAAGTCAAGATGCTTTAACTTCTTAAACTTGATTAATAAATATCTTGAACTTCGAAAAAAAAAACGTAAAACATTCATTGAGACAGAGAGAATGCTCTCTGCTTCAATTCGTATATGAAATGTTGGATACATGAACTATTCTATCCGTCTATTACGTACTATGCATATTAAGCTTTATGGATTATTTCTTAAAAAAAAGTAGATGGATTATCAATAGTCGTATGCATGGCCGTTTCTGAGATTTTGAGGCATATTTTCAAAATCTCACACAGGACCCCCAAAATGTCGGAGACGGCCCTGCATTCTGTATTTCGGGGACAAACTGAGCTTCGGCTTAGCGTTTTCATAGCAATTTTTTTTTTTGGATTTCCTTTCTTGATTATTTTCTAGTTCGATATGCAAAGTTTGCCTTTTACATTGTTTGCACAATAAAATACTTTTCATTTACTATACTCTAAATGATTACAAATGCAGGTACATGTATCTAAGGTAGGAATCGATAAAATGAGAATATCATGGATAACACACAAACGAACTTCTTCCAAAGTAGAATATGGTACAAGATCTAAAGTCTATGACTCTTTTGTTGAGGGTAGTGCTTCAAGTTACAAATACGTTGCATACAAATCAGGCCAAATACATGAGGCAGTCATTGGACCATTGGCCCCTAATACAGTTTACTACTACCGGTGTAGTGGTCATGCATCTCGCGAGTTCCATCTCAAGACTACGCCTGCTCAACTCCCTATCAAATTTGTCGTCGCGGGTATGTTCTTTCGAAAAATATCATCTTCGTCCCATTTATTTATTTGTCATTTTATTCTTTGTAAGAAGTATATATTATTGAGGTAAATAAAGGAGTACAATGGTCTCGTAATTATTTTTGTTAAATCAAACAAAATCTTAACCTAAACTACATATGCCCTAAATATTTGTCATGTGATGTTTATACGGAGTATGCTTATACAAAAATACAATATAAAAATTATTGTATTCCATTTAATTTATTTTAACATCTAATAATAATCGACTAGGAGTAATAATTTTCGACGTGGTGTGACCTCTAGAATCAATTAAAGCAAGATTTATAGGTTAAATGTAAAATTAAGTTATAAGGGGACTTTTTAACTAATTATGAACATTTAATTTGATGTATGGTAAACAATGTATATGAACTGTACTGTATAGCATGTAGATATTGTAATAACTACAGTTCAGAGAGAATAATAGTTCATTGTATTTGATGTATTATGTGTAAGCTACAAAAGTGATTCATTTATAAGCTTGTATCTTCTATTTATATTGGTTAGTTACTCTAACTACTTTCCTGATTATCAGGTTAGTTAACTAATTAACTATGTACAACCTTTGTAACTAACTAATATACTCACATCCCCCCTTCAAGCTGGACATTCTTTTGGGAAGAACTGAAGTCCAAGCTTGGTAGACAGAAACTTGTGATGAGCTCCTCCTAGGGGCTTTGTCATAATATCTGCCAATTGCTGTTCAGAACAGACATGTTGTGTAAACAAGAACCCCTCCTGCTGCTTGTCTCTAACAAAGTGGCAATCCACATTAAGATGCTTTGTACGCTCATGAAACACAGGATTCTGAGCAATATATTGCGCGGCTTTGTTGTCACAATATAGTGGTATGGGTAATGGGACCTTCACTTGCATATCCTGTAATAAGGCTGCAAGCCAAACAAGCTCACTTGATGTGTATGACATGCTCCTGTATTCAGTCTCTGTGGAGCTCTTACTAACTGTTTTTTGTTTCTTTGTTTTCCAAGAAATCAATGCTTGGCCCATAAAAACACAGTAACCAGATAAAGACCTGCAACTAAAAGGACATTGTCCCCAATCAGCATCTGTATATGCCCTGAGTGTCATGTCTGAATTAGCAGGATAAAACAAGCCTACATTAATTGTTGTCTTTAAATATCTGACAACATGTAATGCAGCATTAAGATGTGGTACTCGAGGCTGAGTCAAGAACTGACTCAAATGTTGGACAGAGTATGATATGTCAGGCCTTGTCAAGCTTAAATAGAGCATTCTACCAATTAACCTTCTATATTGTTCAGGTTCAGGTAGTAGATCACCTTTATCTATGCTCAAATTCAGCCCCTTTGGTAATGGAAACTCAGTGGCGCATCAATTTTCCATTCCTATATCTTTAACAATATCAAGGATATACTTCCTTGATTAATTGTAATCCCTGTCTCATTCCTTGCAAGTTCAAGACCAAGGAAGTATCTTGCTTGCCCTAAATCTTTGATAGTAAACTTCTTGTGAAGACCTGCCTTGATCTTCTGTATTTCACCATCATTATTACCTGTTATGAGAACATCATCCACATAGACCAATGCAATGATGAAATCTAGGCTTGTGTTATCATGCCTTGTGAACATTGAATAATCATGTTTGGATTGTTGAAAACCCATACTGATAAGATATTTAGTAAGCTTCTTATTCCATTGTCTTGATGCCTGTTTTAGGCCATATAGTGATCTTATCAACTTGCAGACTTGTCCAGGCTTAGCTTTATGATAGCCAGGAGGAACAACCATATATACTTCCTCATCTAAAAAACCATGCAAAAAAGCATTGTTTATATCTAATTGATGTATAGGCCATCCTTTTGCAGATGCAACAGCAAGAAGGGACCTGACTGTTGTAAATTTGGCAACTGGGGAAAAGGTGTGCTTATAATCTCTGTCTTTGATTTGATTAAACCCTTTTGCAACCAACCTAGCCTTGTATCTTTCAATGGTGCCATCTGCTTTATACTTGATTTTATACACCCATTTGTTCCCAATAGCCTTCTTGCCAATAGGAAGATCAGTTAGTTCCCAAGTTTGATTTTTCTCAAGAGCATCTAATTCTGAAGTCATTGCCTCAACCCACTTGATATGTTGGACTGCCTGTTTATAATGTGTAGGCTCAACCTCTGAAATAACATTTGAAATAGATGCTACATAGTCTGCTCCAAATTGATTCAAATTAGCTAACACTGAAGTATGAAGTGCCTTTCTAGCCTGACTTCTTGAAGATTTGCATTGAAAGTCCTTGTATTTACCAGTATCAGTTGGAACAATTGTCCTGGTAGATCTTCTAACTACCATATCAGTAATCTCAGCAGGAATGTTAACCATGATTGTAGGTGTGTCAGTAGTAGGACTTTCAGAAACAACATTGTTATCAGTTGTTATATCAGATATTGGAGTAAGTGTGGAATGTGGGTGTTGAGTATTCAGAATGATATGCTGAGATGTAGCAGGATTGACCAAGGATAAAGGTTCATCATCATGTGTTGTATAACCAGACTGTTGTGAACCTTTAAAGGGAAATGACTGTTCTTGGAATTTGACATCTCTACTAAAAAAACATTTGTGACTGTCTAGGTCATAAACCTTATAGCCTTTTTTTCCAAAAGGATACCCAATCATCACACATTTCCTAGCCTTTCTTGCAAACTTATCTGTTTGACCTAAAGGTATGCTGGCATAGCAAAGGCAACCAAATACCTTTAGTTCATCATAGGTAGGTTTGTCTTTGAACAAAACTTCATATGGGGTTTTCCATTGCAATATTGCAGTAGGCATTTTGTTTATTAGATATGTTGCTGCTAGTATACAATCACCCCAAAACTTGGCTGGCAAATTGGCATGCAACTTCAAGGCTCTAGCAGTTTCTACTAAATGCCTATGTTTCCTCTCAACTCTGCCATTTTGTTGTGGCCTACCTGCCATGCTAGTCTGGTGTATAACTCCTTTTTCTTTAAAGATTTCATGACATTGTGACTGTATGAATTCAGTTCCATTATCACTTCTAAACACTTTGACAGTACTCGCAAACTGATTGGACACCTGGTTTAGGAATTGATTTATAATTGCTGGAACCTGCATCTTGTTTTGAACCAGAAAAGTCCAAGTAGATCTGGAGTAATCATCTACCAAGGTGAGGAAATAACTAGCACCATTTATGGCTAATGTCTTATAGGGACCTCATAGGTCAGCATGCAACAAATCAAAAGAAGAGCTAGCATGTGAAAGACTTCTTGAATATGGTAAACCATGATGTTTAGCTATTGCACATGTTTCACAATGAAACTGCTTAAGCATTTGAGTATCAAGACCTGTTACATGCCTCATTTTCTCATAAGAAGTATGACCCAATCTATTGTGCAAAATCTGAGAATCTAATGTCTTTACATTGAAAACACCCCTACCAACATTCTCAAAGGATTTAGTAATGCTATTACAATTTATTCTATCAGCAGGTTTTTTTTGAATGCACCCTGCAACTGGTTTAAGCCTGTAGAGATCCCCAACTCTTCTTGCTCTACCCACAATTGCTTTACTTGAATGGTCCTGTAAAAGACATTCAGTGGATGTGAACATGGCAACCATGTTGGACTGCTCAACAAGCTTGCTAATAGAGAGAAGGTTTTGTTTGAATCCAGGGATAACCAAAATATTTTTCAAGGTAATTGTAGGAGTCAAGGATACATTTCCCATATGATTAACCAACTTAACACTACCATCTGGTAAGGCCACAATAAGAGACTTTTGTAATTGCTCAACATTAGTAAGGATAGATAACTGTGATGTCATGTGGTCTGATGCACCAGTATCCACAATCCAATCAAGTGAATCAAAATGATGAAGAACAGCATTAGACCAACTGTATTTACCTGCAAAATTGCCAGATACAGATGCCATATCCTGTATGCTAGTCCTGTCACCAAGATTCTTGAGAACTTTCTGCATCACAGAATCAACAATTCCATCCACAAGATTAGAATCAAATGCAGAATTGACTTGGGAATGAGACCCAGAATGTGAACCATAGTCCATTGCAAGTGGATCATCTTGTATGTAATCATCTGAATACACCATATCTGCATTATTTGCATTTCTTTTGATATGGCCACCTCTATTGTATCCTCTCCCTCTACCTCTAGTAGATTTACTATTTTTGTAACCATAACAAATAGACTGTACATGCCCTTTCTTTCCACAAAAGGTACAAGTCTTTAGTTTGTAACATTCATCAATAGAATGTCCATCATTGTTGCAGTGAGTACAGTGTTTAACAACTGAGTTATCTGAGTCTGAAATGCCAACTTTTGCCCTCTTATGATCAGGCTTCTTGTATTCAACATTGGAAGCATATGCATTAGCTTCAGCAAGAACATCCACAGCATCAGAAACCTGTTTCTGACGTTCAATCTTTTGCAGCAAGGATAATGCTTTATTAAGAGGAGGCAATGGATCCATGGAAAGTATATTAGTCTTAACTCCTTCATACCCACTGTTTAACCCCATCAGGAATTGTATTAACTTCGTGTGAGTATCCCTATCAAGAATTCTCTTAAGTAGTTGGCAAGAACATGCGTTTAAGGCACCACATGTACAAACAGGAACAGGGTCAAGACCATCAATATTTTCCCACGCTCTCTTCAAATTGCTATAATACTCCACTAGTGGTGCATTTCCTTGATTCATGGTATTCAGTTCTTTACGTAGCTGATAAATTTCAATAGCATTAACATCACCATATCGTTCAATCATTTCATCCCACAACTCTTTGGAAGAACTAACATAAGACATGTTTTCCTTTATGTCTTCCTCCATTGAGTTTTGCATCCAACGTTTAACCAAAATATCACATCGTATCCATTGATGGTATTTGTCATCAGTTTTATCAGGTTTCTTTAAGGAGCCATCAATAAAACCTTCTTTGTTTTTAGATATTAATGCAACATACGTATCCCTTTTCCAACTTAGAAAATTTCCTCCATGAAATTTGTAATCAATCAAACGTAGTAAAGGTTGATCATTAGGAGAGAGAAACAGAGGATCATCAAAAAAAGCATATGGAGATGGAGATGAAGTAGATGAAGTAGAAATTTCAGGCATGATGATGAAAGTAAAACACAAGATTTAACTGAATTTAAGATCACAAATTGAATTTAAAATGAAGTAACAGAAAGAATACCAGAACTCAGAATCAAAAAAGAAAATCAATGGCGGAAGAATGATATAAGAACTATAAACCCAGAATCGAATCTTCGTCTGATACCATATGAACTGTATAGGATGTAGATATTGTAATCACTACAGTTCAGAGAGAATAATAGTTCATTGTATTTGATGTATTATGTGTAAGCTACAAAAGTGATTCATTTATAAGCTTGTATCTTCTATTTATATTGGTTAGTTACTCTAACTACTTTCCTGATTATCAGGTTAGTTAACTAACTAACTATGTACAACCTTTGTAACTAACTAATATACTCACAATGTAGGTGATTTAGGGCAAACAGGATGGACAAAGACAACACTAGAGCACATATCAAAATCAAACTATGACATGCTCTTACTACCAGGAGACTTATCCTACGCCGATTGTTGGCAACCGCGTTGGGACTCATTTGGCCGAATGGTCGAGCCATTGGCTAGCCAAAGACCATGGATGGTGACAACAGGCAACCATGAAGTCGAAAAATTACCATTAGTTCATAATACTCCCTTTACAGCCTACAATGCAAGATGGCGCATGCCTTACAAAGAAAGTGGGTCACCATCTAATCTTTTTTACTCTTTCAACGTTGCATCCTCGGTGCATGTTATAATGCTCGGGTCTTATACTAGCTTTGCAACTGGCTCGAGTCAGTATAACTGGCTCGAGCAAGATTTGAAGAGGATTGATAGGAAGAGGACACCTTGGGTTTTCGTTTTACTCCATGCACCATGGTATAATTCAAACAAGGCTCATCAAGGGGAAAAAGAGTCTGTTAACATGAGGTTTGCTATGGAAAAATTGCTTTATGAAGCAAAGGTGGATGTCGTTTTTACCGGCCATGTTCATGCTTATGAACGCTTTGTAAGTTCCTCACTTCCTCCTACCTTTTTATGTACCGATTATTTCATTAGCAAATGTCAACTAGCGTAATGGTTCACGACATCAAAATGATGTTTATGATCTGAGTTTATATTCGTTCAGTATTAAAATCGCATTTATATTCCTATACACCAAAAAAAAAATGTATTTGCATACAAGTATCATAGGTTGGCCTAAATAGTGTTTTTATATTTTTTATGTATTGTCGTACAAGTATATATGATAGGTTGGCTTAAATATATCTACATCGTAAAATCAAGGTTGAGATAAAACGTAAAATACTAGTGACATACTATATATAAAGAGCATAATAGAAAAATGTAAACAAACTATTGAGATATTGGAGGAGCGTTTAATTATTGGTAGCAGACGACCTTAATTAATGCTAATGTAACGTTTTTATTGTTAACAGACTCGGGTTTACGAAGGAAAGGCTAACAAATGTGGTCCTATACATATTACCATTGGCGACGGTGGTAATCGTGAAGGCCTAGCTTCAACGTAAGTGTTTGCAACTCATCAACTCGATTTATCTTTTGTCAGTTCTCTACGCACGAGCAACTTGTTAGTTGTTAGTACTTTATAAACATTATGCTATAAATATACAAGTAATTGTTTTATTGTTTTAAGCATAAATATTGAGTAAAATATACACAAAAATTAAAATTTATGTTAGGCAAATTGTCCTACACAGCCAACACAGGTAGAGAAATAGTGAAGGGAGTAGCTTATAAAAAAGTAGAATACACCTTCTATTACCAATTGGTTTTAGGATGGAACCTCACCTGCTTGTAAGCCGGTTTCATGCATACACCTAATTCTATATAATCTATATATAAGGCCGATGCGGAGGACTAAGCAGTTATTTTCCCTGTTTCGACCGAAATGCATGATGGTTTAATTATTTGACCTGTTAATTAGTATGTGGTATTTTTGTTATAATGTGCTTGTTTGTTACAGTTTCCTGGAAAAACAAACAATTAGCATGTTCAGAGAAGCAAGCTTTGGCCATGGGGAACTTAGTGTGGTGAACACAACACATGCTCAATGGATATGGAACAGAAATCAAGACGACCAACCCGTGTCAACCGATTCGTTATGGTTAACAAGCCTTGCTTATGATACAAATTGCATCCCGCACCAATCTTATACGGAATAATATCCATGATTTTACTAAATTCATTTTATAGAAGCACTAATGTAGTTTAATTTGTTGGCTATTAGCCGCGTATTATTGTAAATGAGGCGGTTGTAAGTGCAAAATTCTGTATTAACGATATTTGAGATGTTAATGTTAGATTTATAATTAGTATTATTGTACAAAATACTTGATTAGAAAGACATATGTAATCGGGTTTATATTTTATATGAAATTTAGTAAAAATGAAACAAGATTATATATAAGGAAACTTACTAAATTAAGGGATAATGGAAGCTAGAATTTTCAAAATCAGATGTTAGGAAATAAGATTAAGATAATATGCATTAGTTTCTGACTAGTGGAAATTCAGATCTCTGTCAAAAAAAAAATCTCATTGTAAGAGTAATATTAACCGTATTTGAAATGTTAATGTTAACTTTAAAATTCAGTATTACGCTACAAAATACTTGTTAGAAATACGATATATAACTGAGTTCGTATTATATACGGAATTTAGGACATGTGAAACAAGAGTATATATACGAGAACGAACTTAAGCTAGATAACGTAAATTAAAACTATCAAAAGTAAATGTTAGGAAATAAGACTAAGATGCTTGCTTGGATATAAGTCTTCATTACGACAAGGGGCTGTAAGCTTATAACTAACAAATTTTGATGTAAAATATGCGCAAATATGTTAATTAGCTTATGAATTATTCAATATGTGTTTTACACTATAATTCAGACAAGTTAATTTTTATAATCAACATGTCCAAATGTCTTACAAAGTTGCCACACTTCGTCGTTTTTACCCCAAGCTGATCGTGCTTGTTTCTTCTGAAGATGCAAGTACACGATTGTCACTTCTGTTAAAAGATCGTGACAATCTTCTCCGACCTTTAACAAAGCGCTAAAACATTCTTGTGAAACATGTGTTCCCTTAGCATATATATATTTAGATATGATATCTCCACAAGCTGTGCCTAAATCAGTTGCACATTTTTGGAAATGATCGGATACCGTAAGACCCGGTGCCGGAGCAGATTCAATAGCAAAACCGTGTTCCGCCATGATCGATGAATAATGACATTAGGAGTAGAGAAACCGTGATTGGCATAAATCCATGATGAACAATTAATAATTTAATTATTCGTATTTTTAGTGTAATAGTGTATAGTGCGCAAAAAAAATATAATGCAAATATAGTGCTAGTCGTTCTAGAATTAATGCATTTATCGTGCTAATTTATATATGAAGTTTCACATTTAACGTTTTTTTTACATATAGAACGCATTGATTGTTGTTAATATCTATTTAAAGTTAATTTAAAGTTAATTTATGTGAATTATTAATAACGATGAGTTTTTTTACATTATAATAAAACGTTTTTGTTTCCCCTATCTTCATAAGCACTGCGCGGTTTCCTAGCAAAAATCTTCAGTCTTTTAAAAGACTGTGACAAGTTCTTAAAACTTTTTGCTAAGGGCCTCACTACAATTCACTTTTTATAATTTCCCTCACAAATACTTTGGAGAAACGGTATCTTACTAAGTTATTGTGAGATTACTATAGACAACTTCTATCGTACCCTTGTATTTATTTTTCGTACTTCTTTTGTTATTTATTGTGACTCAAAATGTCTCTTTTATTTGGTACATATTTTCATAATAATCGTACCTATTTT
This sequence comes from Heliosperma pusillum, assembly GCA_022085475.1. Taxonomy (NCBI): domain Eukaryota; kingdom Viridiplantae; phylum Streptophyta; class Magnoliopsida; order Caryophyllales; family Caryophyllaceae; genus Heliosperma; species Heliosperma pusillum. Next base: position 61,010 of record JAIUZE010073277.1, on the reverse strand, counting down.
TTTCTGTACTGTAACCATTTTTATCGATATCTCATTTTGTAGTGAAAGACCGTCTCTCAGGAGACCTACTCTTATATATTAAAATAGATTATAAAATTAAGAATAATTATGTGTTTATAATTAGACTAGAGAAAATCAACATTTGTAAAATGTGTTAATCAGACTCGTTTTAACCCGAAATCCGACCTAAAACCCGTATCTTACAAATCCGAAATACCCATCTACATTTTACCCAAACCCGAAAGAACCGGACCTACAATCCGCACACCCGACCCCGTATAACAGTTATACGTTCCGTAGTACAGTGTTTTAGAACGAGAGAAAGAAAGTTAAGAAACGGAGCTGAGTACGAGACACTCTATTGCATTTCTAGGGTTTAACACCCATATTTGGGGAAATCAATTTCTTCGTCTCTAATCAAATTGACCTCTAATTTCCGACTTCTTCCGCGAATTCAAATTTACTAAGGTTTGTTTTCATTTTACATCACTCTCCAATTGTTTTGCTCCATATCTTTAATTGTAATTTGATTCAAATTTTGTATATTGTATCCCTAATTTGATGTATTTGATAATCTCTCTTGTTTTCTTGTCTAATTATTAGTCTCTTGTATTTTGCTTTCCAATTTTCAATTTTTGATTTGTTAACTGTGTAAATCCCGGCTTCTGTTATTTTGCAATTGCTTCATGATTCTGTGATTTTCTTAAATACTGCAATTCAGTGTCTTTTATCGATTCATGTTTTCGTATCGGATCATTTCTGTAGCTCCCTATGATTAATTGATTATGATGGGTGGGGTGGAGTAAAACAAGGTTGAAGAACTGAACTTTATGTTGTTTTGCTGAAAATTCGATTCCGCTGTTGTAAATTAAGTTGAATGTAGCATCTTTGTGTCAATTAGTTACAGTTTCAACTGAATTTTTCATTAGTACACACTAATTAGCTACTGTAATCACTCTGAGGGGGCGAGTATGTTGGATTTGGCCTTCTGTACAATTAGACGTGTTATTCGACTTGTTTGATTGGTTTTATCGTCGCTGTTACTAGTACTTTTTTTTGGGTAATTCGAATGTAAAATGGCCATAGGGAGAAAACTTTAAAATTTCATCTAGCAGCTCATTTTCCTTCATTTTCTTTCGAGTAACTCCCTCCATCTCAATCTCTCATTTCCGCTTTGACTATTTCAAAATAGCAGGTCTCTTTCTGAATCTAGTGGAATATAAAGGTGTACATCTGTACACTATCCGTATTTAAATGGCCATACTTTATTGTGGAGGGAATGAATTGGAAATGTAGTACTCTACGTCATGTCGTCAAGGGTATTAATTAGGCCAGAGCATGGATCGGATATCCGATCCGAACTCCAATTTCAGATCGGATATCCGATCCGAAAATTCAAATTTTTACTATCCGATATCCGATCCGAAACACTTCGGATATCCGATTTTAATATCCGAAAAAATCGGATCGGATATCCAAATATCCGTGGATATCCAATTTTCGAGATAATTTTTTCAGTATGTGTATTTATCTTAAAAAAATGTATTTTTTGCTCAAAAAAAATTATTTTATAAAAAACACCCACTACTTATAATAATTTAACATCCCGTATCTATCCGTAAATTGAACTAAATTAACTCCTCGATTTAGAAAAATTAAAATAAACCCAGATATGTCAACACAACATTGAAAACAAGATTTCCCCCATTCCCGTAAATATGTGAAATAAAAACTCTTCTGCCTCTGAAATCAAGAGAGAAAAAAAAGCAACTGGAACTAAAATAAAGCTTTGAATATAAGAGTTGATGAATGAGAGCGTTGGGTCATAATATTCATGTTTTTGATTAGAGTAATTTGGGTAAAATAAAAGAGAAGATAATATTAATGGGGTTAATCATTATGACAAAAATGGAGTCACAATCAGAATTTGAAGACGGAAGTTAGTATTTTTTTAATGGAGTAAGAGAAAGTGAGTTGATTTCTAATTTCTGCTAAAATAAATTCAACATTTAGGGTTGAAGAAATGAGTGAGTATATATATAAGGTAGAATATGGTGTATTATGGGCCAATGTTGCAAACAAGTAGACCTGGCAAACGGGTCAACCGGGTCGGGTTCGGGTCGGGCCACTTCGGGTCGGGTCAATTCGTGTCTCTCGTTGATTTCGGGTTAATTCGGGTCGGGTCGGGTCATTTCGGGTTTCGGGTTTGTTTTGGGTTTGTTGTCGGGTCCGTTTCGTGTCAATCGGGTCGGGTTATTTCGGGTCGGGTCATTTTCAGGTCAAAGAATAAGAGACAAAATGTCATTTTAAGCCTTTTCGGTTCAATTAAAGTTATGTTTTGTCGGGTCGTTTTCGGGTTGAGTGGTTTTGGATCGGGTTATTTTCGGGTCGGGTCAGTTACGGGTCAAGAAAGATCGGGTCATGTTCGGGTCGGGTCGGGTCCCATCGGGTTTCGGGTCACATTTGGGTGTTGTAGTTCGAGTCAATTTCGGGTCACGGGTCGGGTCATTCGGGTCGGGTCAATCGGGTTGGGTTGCTTTTGCCAGGTCTACAAACAAGTGGATTTGTGGATTTAGAAGGCCCAAAAGTAATGGGTAAGTTTCAACTTTCTTTGGAAAAAATGTAAAAAAGTTAAGTTTCGGATCGGATCGGATATCCGAAATTTTTTAGACTGGTATCCGATATCCGATCCGTATCCGAAAGGTTCGGATCGGGTACCCGATCTGAATGTCATTTTCGGATCGGGTATCCATTTTTTCGGATCGGATGCGGATCGGATATCGGATCGGTTCGGATAATCGGATTTTTTGCTCAGCCCTAGTATTAATGATATTTTGTCATTGTTTCCTGAATTTCAACTATGGTTAGGGTGGAGGGAGTAGTATCTTGTAAACTTGTGTGATACCTAAATGAGTAAGTCAATTCGAATATAACGGATAATAATAATAAAAATAAGGGGTGTTCAGAAATAACCGAATCGTAAAAACCGAACCGAAAAAACCGTTAACCGCACATTTTTTTGGTTCAATTAACCGAACAGTAAAATAAATTTGGTTCGCTTAACCGAACCGAACCGATTTTTACCCTCTAAAACCGGTTCGGTTTCGATTACCATTACTAAATATTCGGTTAACCGGTTCGAACCGGAATTTATCAGAAAAAAAAAAAAATTAAAAGAAACCCTAAGGGATACATTCATTCATTCAGACTCTTTACTCCGCCTCCTCACTACTTCACTATTCATCAGATCTGCCTCTCTTTCAGTCTTTCACTCCGCCTTCTTCCTGCTTTTCCTTGCCGTCCGTCGTGTGTTTGTGCGTCGTCGTGCGTCGTGCGTGCCTTCTTCCTTCTCTGTCTTGCCTTCTTCCTGCTTTTCTCTGTCGTGCGTCATAGGCCGAAAGTCGTCGTTGTTCTTGTTCTTTACTTCTCTCTCTTTTTTTTTTATTTATTTATTTATTTATTATGAAATCAAGAAACTGAAATTACTCAATCAGTTTAGATAAGCAGTTCTTTCTTTGGTATTTCACTTTATTTATTCATTTTCGTAATTTATGAAATCAGGAAATTGAAATCACTGTGAAGAATTCTGGTTAATTGGTTTATTGACACAAAATTAGGGATCGGATTGTTCAATTTAAGTCGGTGGTTCGGTTAACCGGCTAACCGAACTGTTCAAATCGGTTAACCGAACCGAAATTAACCGGTTAAAATCGGTTCGGTTTCGGTTCGGTTTTTTAGTGAACCGGTTGAGCGGTTAACTGGCTGAACACCCTAACGTATATACTTCTAGTTCATTATCATTCACCAGCAGTTTGCCTGAGTTGTCAGTAAATAGTCTCTGCTTAGCGCACTGTTAAGGATTTAAAGGGTTAATGCTGTAAACGTGTCTAATTATGTATATATAGATTTTCTTCAGTTCCAAGTCGCAAGTCATCAGAAATCCTTCCTGAAGTTTATCGCTTGTTCGTCACTTAGAGTTTGCACTTGCTAAAGTGATTTGAAAATATAAGGCGGGCTGAGGTAATTGAGTACTTTGAAATTCTTGCCAGGTATGTATTAGAATCCGTTATTCGTGTGAATTGATACGTGATTCGGTAGGTGACTAAACGAAACCGGTACCTTGGGTATTAATCATGCAACCTTGACTAATTGACTTCATTTAATACTATTTGGCCTTTGATGATTTCTTGATAATGCTCTGTCCACCCTTTTTAGTCTTTTCTTGTGCTAAATTTAATTGCTATAGCATCTTAGTTTTCTATGAGGTATAATTACGTGAAATTTCGTTGTTATGCTGGTATCGCAGTGAATAACGAAGCATCATGTCCCGCCGATCTTTATGGAAGGGCTCTTTTGTTGATGCATTCTTGATGAGATTGAAGGACAATAAAGAGCAACTTGCAAACAAAAAGATATGGTCACGTAGGTCTACCATTCTGCCCGAGTTTGTTGGCAGTGTTGTTCGTGTTTACAATGGGAAGAGCTTTGTTCGATGTAAGATTACTGAATCAAAAGTTGGTCACAAATTTGGAGAGTTTGCTTTTACAAGGAAAAGACGGCCACACAAAATGGATGCTGTATCAAAGAAAAAGAAGTGATTTATTCAAGCAAAATCGTTTTTGTGAAATTGTTTCAACATCGACCATGTGATCTAGGCATGAAATTCTTGGGTTTTGTCTGCATTCCTGTTTTCTCACATTCTGTTGAAGCTGGAAATATTTTGATTGGATAAAAACTTACTGTTTCCTTAAGTACTCGACTAGAAGTATCCCACACGCGGGCGTGTTACCGTGTCGCAAGGGACTTTCTCAATAATTGTAAGACAGTTTTTTGGTCAAAATGGAATATTAACTGTTATACCCATGTCAGAGTGTTGGTGTTGGACATAGGTACTTTAATTCATCATCATGAATTCATGATCAATTAACACGGATGGCGAGTTTTTCTATATAAAAAAATTAGGTGATATGCAACACAAAAGAGTGAAGAAACTAATGCATCATCATGATTATAGAAGACGAAAAGTGATTTAAAAGGAGCTTCGTTGTCTTTGTTGGTCGAAATGGGAGGAAAGGAGTGAGCTGTAGCACAACGGCGATGGCATAGTGGCCAAGCCTACCGATACGGCCATTGTCGACAGGCTGGATTGTATTTCATATTTGGGATATGATATATCATCTGTGAAAGAGAGTGCAATTTTCAGTGACAGAAAAGTCCAAATTATTCACTATGCTCCTTTCCAAATACCTGAACTGTTTTTCCCAGGTGAAAATGACTAGTTAGGTCTAAGAAAACAGCAGTCTAACAAACTAGAAACATCCTAAGGTAAAACACCCTTCTCAACCCCTGCTATATCAGCAAAAAACAATCAACATTTCTGCAATAATGTAATTTGAGGTCCCAACAAATTAGTTTGCCTGATGGTGGACTAGAAATCTTTAGATCAAAGGATCTCTTTACAAGCTGTTCAAAGCTATATCATCATTCTGGACCCTCTTTTGCAAAATCTTTCCTGACTTTCTAAGCAAACTATGCCTACTGTTTCATCAAGACCTTTGTCATACCTAAAAATGATTGCAATATTGAACTTTTGGGATTTGAATACAACAACATTACATCCAATGTTGCGGGTTTGCATTGCTCCGGCGACAAGTTTAGTAATTCAAAACGGAGAGTATGCATGAGTTTATTCGTAGCTCAAACACAACGGCGGCAATGTCAGGGTCACGAATTTTGATGTTTAATACTAGAAAGTTGTAATTTTATGTTTTCCAATGTGGTGCGTAAGTGTGACTCCGGAGAGTTATGCTTCTAGTATGTCGAACAATTTCTTTACCTCGGTAAAGGAAAAAAAATATATACCTCCAACGTCTAAATAATGGCTTGTAGTGGGTCGGATACACGTAACATTGTTCTTTTACTCTAAAGTGTGATCCAACTTCACTCGAAAAAGACCCAATAATTGTTGACAAGAAATGACTCGACCCAAAGTGACTCGATTGACACATTTGTCATGTCTAGATACAATGCAAGGAACCGGGAACACTTTAGAAAACAAGTTTTAGTAATTTTAGAAATTGAAATTCCTTGGCTTTGAACCTAACTCAAGATTTCCTTGTTACACCTAACTTCACAGTTCACTTTCATAGTACTCCTACTATATAACACAACCTCAACAAGCTACCATTCACAACTCTAATTCCAACACATAAGAACACCAGAATAACACAAATATACATTGTGAAATGATGAAGCTTCTTCTTGTACCGTTACTTCTCATTGTCCTGACATTGGCTAAAACCTCGGCCCAAGCTCCATCTCCAGGACCAGCCGGACCCCCGAACATAACAGCAATCCTCACAAAAGCTGGCCAATTCACTATGTTTCTCCGGCTTCTTGAAACCACGCAAGAGGCTAGCCAAATCAACACCCAACTAAACAACTCAAACAATGGCCTCACAATCTTCGCTCCACCAGATAACGCCTTTTCTAACCTCAAATCAGGAATGCTAAACTCCCTGACAGATCAACAGAAAGTGGAATTAATCCAATTCCATGTACTTCCCAACTACATGTCTCTTAGTGAATTTCAAACAGCCAGCAACCCTTTGAGGACCCAAGCTGGAAATAGCGACAAAGGCCAGTTTCCGCTAAATGTAACCACTTCAGGAAACCAAGTAAATGTAACCACAGGAGTTGTGAATACAACATTGTCTAATTCCATTTACAGTGATGGGCAATTAGCTGTGTTTCAGGTGGATCAAGTGCTTCTTCCAGCGGCTTTCTTTCAGTCGCCTGCACCTGCCCCTGCTCCTACGACAGCTAAGCCGAAAAAGGGTGCCAAGTCGAAGGACAGTTCGGATGATGGGACTGACACTACTATCGATTCCTCTGATGCCAGTGCATTGATGCAGGTGGCTTTCAATAAGTTCGTGGTTGGAGTTGTCTCTGCTGCAACTATTTGCTTGTTTTTATGATCTTGTTGCATCCCTTTTTATTGTGAGATAATATTCTTTGAGAATTGTAATTGGTTGAAGTTGTGATTTTTGATGCCGCGATCTATGTACTGCTGCCTTTAGGCTTCTTGATATGTGAATTTTTGATCTTCCTAATTCAATTTCCTACCATCTGAAAACAGTGTACTCAACAAAATCCCACAGGGAAATGCTCGACTGGGAAAAGGGTCATATGTTTCTATGTGTATTCCGATTGTATTACTATCTAATCACTGACAGAATGACGGTTCATACGAGGCCAATAAATTTGGGTCGAACCAGGTCAAGGTTTGCCGTTTGCGGCACGTTATTTTTGTCATTCATGTCCGGACATATCAGGTTGAAGCGAGTAAATATTGATGGACCTGATATCTAAATTGTGCGTGTGTTATTATCGAGTTATTGAAGGATGACGATTAGTATGAGACTATGAGGGCAATAAATTGGGGCCAATCCAATAGTGGTACATTAGGATTTACGGAGTATTATTTACGCAGAAGCTGATAAAGGTGTCAAGTCGTTTTGTGAGGTCTAAGTCTACGTAATATCGGACGTATCTGTACATTTTTCACCTTTTCCTTGCAATTAGAGCGATGATTTTTGTATGGTAACATTATTGTTGATAACTAGTTTACCTAAAAGTTCTAGTTTTTAGGTATTAGCTTCGGTAGAGCGAAAATGAATCCCTTTGAGACATTTGATTAAAGGTAGACAAATATGCTACAATTATGAGGGGATCATATAGAACAATCCTGAGGGATGTTATCTATGACCCCGGTTCAAATTTAATTAAAAACTCACCAATAAAAAATTAGTCAAGGACGAATACTCGGGATTGGGGGGTTAGAGCAAGGACTTATTTAGAGTTCAGTTTTACCTTGGTATTATAAACCCAACAAAGATAGACGACATGAAATGCTTTGATAAAGTAGATGAACCGAGCAACAAGAGACCTTGTAATTTGTCGACACTCCCTTTATTTACTTGGTTTCACTATATTTTTCAAAAATATGTGATAAAAGGTTGTGGATTATGTAGAAATATTCATTCGTATGAGGGTATTTCTGAAACGGAAGGAGCAATACACGTTAAGAGTGACAATACAAACTCCAATATTTTACACAGCCGATATACAAGAAAAATAAAACCTAACAGGCGGTTGTTCACTCACTATCAAAGGTTATATAGAAACACAAGAGCACACTCATAACCCACACCCTCGTAAAGACGAGATAATACCAGAAAGAAATGATACCAAGCCACTTTCTCTTCTCATTCACCCCTTCAAGACACTGCGGAACATATTGGCTCAAGTTAATTAATTCCCACATCAACAGACAATAAGTTACTGAACGAAAAACAGTCTATATCACTAACAATGCAACGGGTAAAGTTATATTGCAACTAAGCAGTTAGTTAGGAGTAGCAGCAACTTTGCAAGTAAAAGAAACCTGATTCTGTTTAGTTGGTCAAGTAAGCATTAGAAATCAGCGAAACAGTATGTTAATGTCTTACTTGTACAGATAAGCGGCAATCCCCAGAATAATACATAGGAGAACGATGTCGATGCAAAAGTTGCGGCTCGATCTCATCTGGAAAGGAAAAATAATAAGCAGTTGAGATAACATAAGAAATAGTAAAACCAAGCAGTAAAAGTAATGTAGTTGGAATTTCGTATAATCATATTGCCCTAGTACCTGAGTTACAGTGTCCTTAAGCCTGGCATTTGTATTCTTAAGATCAGAAGCTGCCTTGTCCACCTGTGAATGTTATAAAAAAAATATCATAAGCTACAGATCATCATCGCCTATTGCCTTTATATTACCAACTTTTGCTGCTTAACACACAAATTTCTCACCTTGGTGTCAATCTCATCCATCAATGGAACTTGCCTGTCCATTTCCTGCATATACAATCAGTATAAGCTTAAGAAACAGAATTTGTTAATAATATACGCACTTTATAGAAACATAATACCAAAATAGTTTTTATCCCAAGAATCACTACCGAAATTCATTTGCCATACAAGAGTATATCTGTACTTTTGTGAGAATAAGTAAGACTTATGTGAGAAGTAAATTGAACAAGAGTATATCTGTACTTTTACCAGACCTTCCTACCACTTCCTCCATCAACCCCATTACCCCAGTATAATCTGGAATAGCCCAGAGTGACATGGAAGTCAAACCTCATGCTCAACATTATGGGTTGATCGGACAACGCAAATTTTAAGAAATTCATCAAAGGTCTTGCGGTACAATAATTTCCTTTTATCTCTGCCCACTTAGGTAGAGGATAGATGGTTAGTTCATTTACATATAAAGAAGTTTGCCGAAAAGGCAAGATACAAAAGAAACATCCCAAAAGGAAATTTGGTAGACATCAAAGAAACAGAGAGACTACTAAGTTCGATGAAATCATTAACCACCAAATTTTTTAAAGCAAACATATTTAACAAACCTCGTTCATATCATGAGCCATGTTTTTCAAAGTGTCTAAGCCTTCTGCTATCACGTCAAGACCTTGGTCCTGTTACATTAAGACATCTATAAGGGAAAAGAACAAAAACAATTCTTGCAAGCAAGAGCTTAAAATTCCAACTTAGGTGAATGTGAAAAAAAACGGTATGAAAGGCAGCACCTGTCCAATTTTTCTCATTTCATACTCTTGCCTAAATTGGTTTGACTGCTCTGATTCTTGGAAGTATTCACTATCAACTTGTCCATCTACATTTGTCATTGAGCAAGTGAGAATTTGTTACTCCAACCCAATAGCCAACTCAAAAATAGTAGGAAACAGAAATTTTCTCTAAAACATTGATTATAAACTCAACCAATCACCTGAACCAAATTTAATATCTGTGCGAGTCGTTGACGAACTCCATCCAGAGGTCCATCCACCATTCTTTTTAGGAGCTGCAGTCCCATCTGGTATGGCAGTAATTCTATCAGGCAAAGCAAGGACCAGATCATTACGAGCACCAAGCTCCTCAATTGATAGACCTTTGACCTGGAATTATATCAAGAAAAGTTGTTTCCATTTCCATTAATCTTCCATATATTCAAAAATACAAACAGGCACTTTAACCAATAATAAACTTAAAACTCCCTAGGGACCACACCCCCAGTACATTTGTAACATTCAAACGGTCAATCTCAATGAATTGGTATATAGCCTAATTACATGTTACATATCACATGTCACACTTATCTCATATTTGTAACATTCAAACGGTCAATCTCAATGAATTTGGTATGAATGTTATAATACCAATTCATTGAGATAATCACATTTGTAACATTCAAACGGTCACATTTTATAATTACATGAAAATAAAATGGGTCATCTCATATTTGGTTAATATAATCTACAACAGTTTGTAATTATAATCGACCAATTTCACTTATCTCAAATGTTTCATAAACATAATGCATTCTTAGTAATATAACAATTAAATTACCAAAATGAATCTTATTTAATCATATTGTGATTGACCAGATCGCGTTGCTAAATTTAAAATCACGATCATATTGTGAAACAAGAGAAATTTATACACTTATACCTTCTATTAGATAATTTCATGGTAATTTACATTGTGCAAGAATTGTTCATATAACCATATATCTTATATAAGTTCATGATTCCTTCATCATTGTTTTAGTGCCTATGTTTCAGGTGATACCCTCAATCTTTTTCTTACTGTGGCAGTATAATACGTTGTCACGTATGAAAAGTACTGATTTTGGCAGGAGTTCGAGGTTGTGAATTTGTTATGTTTGTTGGAGTAAGTGTCCTTAACAATGGTGCGATCACATAATTAAATCTAGATAATAAGAATACAAAAGGGATGATGAATATTATAACAACTGGTCAACATAAATCGGTAACGATTGGCTCAATTGAGTTTGACGTTACTGTCGTATGACGGTGGTGATCAGTTGATCCCTTGAGGTCACACCTAAAGGACAATCCCCAAATTATGTACATTAATTAATTGTATAGTGATACAGATTAATTAATCCCTTAAATTTGAACAGTTGTAAGTGAGAATTATATCTTATTATAATATGATTAAATAAGATTCATTTTGGTAATTTAATTGTTATATTACTAAGAATGCATTATGTTTATGAAACATTTGAGATAAGTGAAATTGGTCGATTATAATTACAAACTGTTGTAGATTATATTAACCAAATATGAGATGACCCATTTTATTTACATGTAATTATAAAATGTGACTTAAAATGTTAAGTCTAATTTATTTGTTATGAAATTGCATTTAAATTAGTTAAATGTACATTTATAAGCCTAATTACATGTTACATGTCACATGTCACATGTCACACTTGTGACAAATGACAAATTGCAAAAATAAAATGGACACCCATATTACATGGGTGCACCGATTTTGTGGTGATAATGGGTATGATTTTAGTTTGTAATTTTATTCTAATTAAGAATTAGAACAAATCATTACTACAATAACCCATACACTCAACCTTACATTGTTAAGAACAATGTGAAAATGACAACACCCCACCCATGTGGGGTGTGTATGTGACCGGTTTGAGCAAGCCTCTATGGGGCTTGTTTTTCCTCTTATTTATTCAACACACTATCTCATATTATTCATTCATGCAAAAATTACTTATCTCTCTACATTTTCTCACTAAAACTCAAGTTCTACAACTTAGTTCATATTTCTAATAACATTACTAGTGTAGTAATAAGAGGTTATTAGATTTATTTTAAGGGCTTCTACTATTATATACTAGTGTAATAATTTAGTAGAGATTAAGGGGTTGTCTTGGGTGCTACTAATTGGAGAGTTTCTACTTTGAAACTTGGAAGATCATCCTCATATTACTAGCTCAAGAACAATATTTGAAAGGAGTTCAAATATTGTGCCCATATTTTCATAATCAATGTAAGAAATGGTTCTTTCCTTTATTTTTGTTATGCATGCATAAGGTCCTAATAGTTTAAGAGTAAACTATAAATAAGATGATATTAGAAATGTCTAATATCGAGTTTAAGAAACTTACAATGTTAAACGGCACGGAGGCTGAAATAAATCAGATAGAATACTGCAAATATAATCCAAATTCTAAAAGAAGTAACGAGCTCGAGTTTGCGAAGTTAGTTTACACACAATCTTGAATGGCATTCTACCTAATTAACTTAGGAGGGATGGTAAAATTGCGCAAATATGCGAGTGAAACACACTTGTAATTTTACAGCCTCAAAAGGATAGCAGGCTGTGACTGTTTGTTAGTTGATAGTCGATACCTAAATAAACACGGGATTTAATCGGTGTTGTTAATATAAATCAATGTGTCATCTGAAACAGAATGACTGTAACATGGATAATTGAGTTCTTGTGTTGTTTTAAAAATGTGCACTAGTATTGCTAAGGGGTTTTACAGAAAAGCACAACTATATACAATGTCACAAGATCTTGAGCATAAAAATTTGAATACGAAGGGCAATGGATATAGAACTTTCTAGAAAGTAGACAAATTAAAGGTATTATAGCCAGTGTTACCTGGTTCGGAGTTCGGTGGCACGAACCACGAACTGAGTTCGTTCGTACCCGAATCGAGTCGTTCGCAACCTAGTTCGTTGACTCAAGCGAACTCTTTCATGGAGAGATGAGAAAGCATTTCTCGCTGAGTTGAAAGCAATAAAAATTATAGAGTAAAAGATTTAGAGGAAGCCATTGATGAAGAGATGGAAGATGAATGAAAAAAAGGACGGCGAAAAGGATTTATGGGGAAAGGAAAGAGATTTTTTTTATATTGTTTTTATGGGGAAAGCATGCTAGCTTCTTGGTAATTGGGAAACAGTAGGTCTTGCTTGTGACGGGTCGGATCTTGCGACGGGTATTTTGTGAGAGGAAATGGGTAGAGGGGACAAGGTGGGCACCCCCCATGTGCTTCTCCACTCACCCTTGATGGGTATTTTGTGAGAGAATATGGTATCCGTCTTAAGCTTAAGACGGATACCCCCGTCTTAAATGAGAATTTGTGATTGGGAAATTTATTTTTCCTTTTTCCAAATGACTTGTGACTGTTGTGAGTAAATAAAATTTACTTTTCCTTTTCAAATTAGGTGGGCCTGGCTAGTGGGTTAGCTTATTTTAAGGGATTTCTAGACAATTCTTATGTAAATTTAAAAAATGTAAATAAGAAGCTTATTTAGAAAATAATCTTTTTCTTTATAATAATTTTTCCAAATACGAAATTACTTAAATCTTAAATCTTAAGATGCCCCAATCGAACCCAGTTCACTATAGGTAGCGAACTACGTACTCGAACTACGAATTCGAACCGATCCGAACCCCGAACCATGTAACCTTGATTATAGCTTAATGAAAGGACACAAAGAAAAAGCGAAAATGGTAAAGACAAATTAGACCTTGTTGACAAAGACCAAGAGATACATTTATCACTGCCTTTTGCTATACACTTGGAATGACTGGATCATTGTCAAAGACACTGAATAAGTGAATAGTGAAGGTAATTGTTTCATAACGTCACAAGTCACAATAATATATGTCAGTGCGTACAGTGAAAAAGCATGACAGAAATGTTCTACGATGAAACAAGTCAGTTAAACGGTCAATGGACAGCATCATAAAGGCAACAAAATTAATACGAAGAATGAAATAGCTGAGGGACGTTTCCTACAGCGTGATCTGTAATTTAGAAATCATTATCAAAAGAATATGGACTATAAAGAGTCAAAGACGAGAAGGGCTGAAGTATTCAAGGAATAATCTGCAAGTGAAACTTTCAAAACTCCTTCCTCGCTCAACAAAAATTTGACAAGTTGTTTGTAGGCATCCCACAACAACAATACTGTGAAGGTAGATAACTCTGCTAAAACAGCACGACAATATGAACTTCAACTATTGACAAAAACTCATGAGACCTTTGTATGTATATACAATGATCCCATTTCATTATATCATACTCATGTCAAAATTGCGCTAGTGACATAGAGCGGTCTTACACAAGACTAAACTATGCACTACTCCGTATCAGTTACGTTGAACACAAATGCAGAACAACCATAGATATATAACTCATTGAAGAATGATTTGATATCAACAGAAACTTACTCGAACATATGACACCAATAGAATTGCTAAATTTAAATTGAAAAGACCAAACCCATAAAAGTTTATACCAATTAATACTTTCATACAACATCTTCTAAATTTCCCTAACATTATCATTTAATCACTAGAAACAGACGTGGATCTAGGGCGGGGGGCCTAGTAAGGGCGGTCGCCCTCTGAACAATGGAAAATTTTACTACCTAACTTAATCTGAAAATTTTCGCCCCTAACGGTAAATCCTGGTTCCGCCACTGACTAGAATTACACTGCAACAAAAGTTATTGTACCGCGTAATTGGTAAATAATTCAAGCAAATCAAAAGGAATTGAGCAATACTAGATTAGAAAGAAACAAACCCTTTTCTGAGCCAATTTCTGCAATTTCGGAAGTTCTTCAAACAATTTGGCCTTAATACGACGAATCTCAGCGTTCAACGCTACAACTGCTGCTCTATTTGACTCATTCGCCGCTACATCCGCTTTCTACACAATTTCAATCGACAAATCATACATTTTGCGCAATTAAAATAAATCAAACTAAAAACCCTAAATCAACAAAGAAAAGGGGGAAACCTGGAGAGCGGTTTGAATGTCGGAATCAAAGGTAGAATAAAGGCGAGCAAAAGCGTCGTCACCGGAGACATTGACATCGCGAAGTTTATCGAGATCGTATTTGTCGTATTTTTGGCAGATCGATTCTACTCTTGTGAGAATATCGATCACACTCATGTTGAACTTTTTGTTGTTGTTGTTGTTGTTTGAGTTGAGGTTTGAATGGTAAGATCAAAGGAAGGAAAGAGAGCGAGGATGCACGATTGTGGTACACAGACCGGTCTTGGTACGAGTTACGCCTCAAGTGCGCTGTCCGACACGTTAGTTTTCGAGATCGATATAAGAGGTGATCAAATGGTTTAGCCCCGCTTGGTTCGACACGATTATTAGGAGGTGTAGCTCATGGTCTGGCCCTTGAAGGTGTCTAGTAATCAAGTTTTGGACGAGGCTTAGGTTAGGCAATTGATCCAAAATTATGACTTGAGTTGATTAGCATAAGATATAAGACCCCATTTGATTGCTCATCCAATTCATGGAAATCCTTTATTTAGGAAGGAAGAAACTCATGGTCTGACCCTTAAACGTCTCTAGTAATCAATTGTTGGACGAGGTTTAGGTTAGACAATTGATCCAAAATTATGACTCGGATTAGATAGCCTAAGGCATTGTTTGGTTACTCATCCAATTCATTGGAAATTTGAAATTTCATGGATTGTAAAAGGGGAAGGATGTTTGGTTGTCAATTTTTGTTGGTAAAATGTAGGTATTTAATATTTTAAGGTGTTGTGAATGCCTACATAATGAGAGAATTGGATTACGTAATCCCCTAGGTAGTTGACAACTCCTGTGTAATTCAACCCCTACATGCAGGTGTTTCTTTAGATCCATTACATTCATGGGTCAATAAATGGCGGATCATAACTAATTTAATTTTCTTCACCTCAGTTAGGCAATCACCATAATTAACCATTGAAATAAAAATTTAAGATATGACAAATATAATGCACATTCATGAAAAGTGCCTCTACACCTCTAGAACAAATCAGAGATATTATTGATTCTAAGAAATAATTTAAAATATAAATATTTTAAGTAGGCCAATATACAAAGAATTGAAGATGGGAAGATATTTTTTATGGGAACATAAACATTTCCCTTTTACATTATAACAACCAGCGGCAAAAAGTAACACGGATGTTGTCGTTAGCCTTCAAATTCTAAATTTATAATCCACAATTATAACTCGGACAATAGTAAGGGTAAGCAGGAGTCGGCCTCACACGTAAGGTCTATGTTTAGCGCGTGTTTATGCAAATTGTTTTTAACCAATTGTTTTTCTTTTGGGTTAGGTAATGCTGAAAGATTGGTATGAACTCAGATTATAAAAGGTCTCGGGTCTCACAATTTTCACAATTGAGTTAGGTTTAAGCATTGACTCTTTTATATTCAAATAATTCTAGGATACTTTGTTGTGAAAATATGAGTTTTTACTTCTCCTTATCTTTAGTTAGTCATTGCGAAAAACGCACATTAACAAGCCTTATAGTGATGAGTCTGATGACAATATAGTCCAAGCGTATTTATATTCAATCATGATAAAGGGCATAACTAAATCAACTAACAAAGATGAACGAATTCATATACAGGCGATTCTAAACTTTAACTCATATGATAAATCTTATCCCATAATTCAACAATGATGAAAAGCATACAATTGAAGATATATGTTTGTTACTAATGTCTAGACAAGTGAATAAAGGATATAAACTAGCAAGAAAAATCAATAATCATAGTAATATTCGAGAATAAAAATCAATATTCAAAAGATAAAAACATGTAATAAAAGAGTTTTACATAGTTACATAGCACTAATTCATATGATATGATTCAATTGTTTGACCCAAGATGAAAAAGTTACTCTTCCATAGAAATTATACTCAACATTAAAACACAGGAAGATAGCTGAAAATGAAAATAAGCTTCTCTATATGACTACAATCATAATCCAAACTGCAATAAGAACTTATTTGATTCATATATACTTCCCTTTCCAAAGCATGAAATTAAACATTGGGATTAAATATAGGTATAATGAGATAATGAGAGTTCAAATCTAAAGTTAAGATAGGAAGAAGATAAAGAACAAGCTAAAACATCGAGGGAGGCTCAAGGCTTCTAAATTTTGATAGAAGTTGAGCTACATGACACGGTTGTTGCCATGTGGAGCGCCCACATCAGAGGTAAGAAGATAGTATTGTCGCTTGGAGCGACCCAACCCGATAGCTGACTCGATTCGAAGATAAACTGAAATTGACCCAAAACTAACCAAAAAGTTGACTCGATCCGAAAAATAACCCGACATTAACTCGAGATATAACCCCGCCATAGACGAAAAGTCAAGGCGATAAGGACTAAAATAAAGTGACGCTATGAACGACTTATATAGTAATTTAAACTAAGTAACCGTACAACTTTGCTAAATAATGACAATAACTCAACTCAAACTAGTAAAAATAATCGGAAAAAATCGGCCGGATAATAAATTGATGATCCAAACCAAGTAAAACCTGACCCAACCCAAGCAGAACCTGACCCCCGACAAATTA
The DNA here is from genome assembly GCA_022085475.1 of Heliosperma pusillum. Lineage (NCBI taxonomy): Eukaryota > Viridiplantae > Streptophyta > Magnoliopsida > Caryophyllales > Caryophyllaceae > Heliosperma > Heliosperma pusillum. The sequence goes on along the minus strand of JAIUZE010073277.1, from coordinate 43,732 downwards.
TCATGATAACCCGACCCAAAGATGAGCTTGATAATAGCGTAGCGGCCGTAGCCCATCAACGACCTGGCCCAACCAAAACATCGTCCGATCCGACATATATATCTTAGTGACCCGAGCCGACAATGACTAACCTCTAGGTTTTTCAGTGATACAAATTTCGTTTTCCGCAAGATAAGTCCTAACTAGAACAAATGCTACTAAGAACATACATATGTATATTATCATTAATTTTGTGTATAACAAATATTTTCATTAAGTTACGTCTTTCATGCCATTAGTTAAGTTTCTGTATTAATTTTGTTGTTTTAATTTTTTTTTTTATCAAATCAAAATAAAATTATGTGAATTGTTAAAAACTAATGAATTGTCAATTACAATTCATAAATAATATTTTATACTAAAATTTATAACTTTGTAAATACCGTGCATTGTACATTTGTACGGTCTATACTAGTGAATAATACTCCCTCCATTCTATTATGTTTTTCCCTTTTTTTTGGGTCAAAGCTCATAAACTTTGATAATTAATTTCGTAAAATGTAGAAAACTTTGTTACACGATTTTCATATAATTGCATTTGTTATCAAACGATCTTTCATAATATCATAATTTTAACAAAAAAATTACTAAAGCTTTGGAAAAACGATCTCTCACTAAGTTAGTGCGAGACTCCTTTTGTCGTACTCACTCATTTTGGTACTTTTTCATACACCTTTTGTTATTATTTGTGATTCAAAATATCTTTTTTATTTGGTATATGTTTTTTCATAATTATCATACCTATTTAGTTACATATTATAACCTCTTTTTTTTTTTTAAAATACCTCATTTTATGGGTTTGTATTCATTTTACTTTTTGTACCAATTTTTTTTTATCAGTTTACAATTGTTCTTTTAATAAATTTATGGAGAGAATGCTCTCAGAAGACCTAATAAAAAAATACTTCCTCCATTCAACTTCACTCTACCACTTTCTTTTTTGTACACTATTCACAAGCGATCATATAATTGCAATTTTCTCTCAATATATAAGTAAAAAATATATTCATGAGTGATCTTGTTTGATTCGTCTTTACGAGTAAATTATTAATATCTAACTTTTATAATTTTTGCAAACATGTAGCTAACGATATTTACCGTGTAAAACACGTCTCGACAAATGTGAAAAAGTTTTTTGGTAGAGTGGAGTTGAATGGAGGAAGTAATGGACAACTATTATAAAATGCGGTTAAATTACCATCTCGAAAACCGTAAGAAAAAGTATAGAGGTTATGGATTGAGGGAGTAACACTGAATTTAACGTGCCATATGTCAAAGTTTGACTTTAACAAAGTCAACATATGTAAACAAAAGATGCGCGAACAGATAAGTGATTTGTCTTTGACCCAATTCACAAATTAATGACTTGTGTACTAGTTCACATGCCATCGGCTATGCAAAATCATATATTGTTCGATCAGTGCTATATTAGAGTTGTTAAATTATTAGGTTAATACAGAAAATGTCTTAGTCTAGCAGTTAAGATAGAGGTATTGTGGACAATAGGTTCCAAGTTCGAATTCCCCGTCCCCTTTATTATAATGCGACATAGTTAGCTCTTCGTTAGACAAAAAAAAATATTAGGTTACTTTTCAGTTTTTACTACAGGGTTTTAAAAGATGTAAAAGACGTAAATTCGACTTCCTTAGCTCCTAATATTGTGATTCTATTAAATTTTAATCCAATTCGAGACCAAACCGATGTGGCGTATTGAGAGTAGTACCCCAAACATTAACTCCATTTTCGTTCTTGAACTATAAGTTGTGTCACGGGTAATATGATTGTCAACATCACAATTAAAGGGGTCAACATTATGGTGTAGACATTGTTGGATATATGCTTCAAAATAAGCTACCCACTTGTGTTTTCCTATCCCACATTGACCATGAAAAACAGTTTTATGGGTTTATATATGACCCCTTACACTACTCTACTAGGTGAGTGTGTGGTAAGTATCTAACCAACCACACCCGCGCGAGCGCGCACGCCACGGCCGGCTCGGCTCGGCTCGGGCTTTGGGCTTTGGTAGAGCACCTGCGGTGCGGGCTTGCCCACCTTTTATTTCTTTTTCCAACTGAAACAAAATCAATAGCTTCCTTGTGTCAGTCTGTTTGTGTGCTGCAGTATCCAAATATTCCTGACGAAGTTTGCTGCAGTACACTTCTCTTTTGCAGGAAATATTCCTGACGAAGTTCATGCATGCCACAGCCCCACTTCTCTATATATACCACCCTTATTCCAGTATTTGAAAGACAACAAAATAATCTGTCTTTCTCCTCCTTCTCACACAAAATGTCTTCTATAACTTAATTAAAAGAGTCATGGCAACGTTTATCGTGGTTCTCATCTGCTCTCTTCCCTACACGAAGTCTGCTGCCGTTGTGTAATCCTGGGGGTCGAGTGCCACTGAGACCGTGTGTAGTAGACGGGGCATAAACGACTTTAGGACAGTGATCTAAAGTCACGCCACAACAATCAGATAAGATTATTCCGTTTCCTCTAATGCTTTTATACTACCGCCTAATAACATTCTAAAGTCGTTTAATAATTTTTTTTTAATTATGGCTTCCGGTAGTGAAAGTTACGATGCTATACCCATCTCTACCTCCATTGTGTCGAACCCCATTATTCCAGATTTGTCTAAACTTGCCCCTTTTGACGGAAAAAATTATAAAATGTGGGCAGATAAAATGGACTTCTTTCTCGGTCAAATTCGTGTAGACTACACCCTCACAAATACTTCTGCTCCTCCTAATAATGGTAGGGACTTTGCATGCGATAACAAAACTTGTAGAGGAATGCTACTTCACTATATGAACCCCTCCCTTTATATGATTTATGCTAAATTGACTAACGCTAAAGATATTTGGGATGCTCTTAAAATAAAATATGGTAGTGATGATTATGGGTCTAAAAATTATGCTTGTAGTAGGTGGCTTGCTTTTAAAATGTCTGACCAAAAACCCGTCTTAGACCAAGTTCACGACTATGAAAATTTATGTTTTGAAATTTCTGCTAAAGGTATGAAAATCTGTGAAATGTTTCAAGCTAATTGTCTTCTTGATAAATTACCCCCGACTTGGCAGAATTTTGTTCACAATATGAAACACAAACAAAAAGATTTTACTCTTTTAGAACTCGTGTCTCACATAAAAGTTGAAGAACAAAACAGGATTCAGACCAAAGGAAAACAAGTTGACCATTCGTCCTCCACTGCTAACTTGGTTGAGTCTAAGAAAATTTTTCAAAAAGGACCAAAACATTTTTCAAAGGGATCAAATCAGACAAATCAAAATCATGGACCTAAGAAAACGGAAAATTTCAAAGGGAAAAAGGAGTATAAAAGGGAGTTCAGAGGCGATTGTTTCACATGTGGTAAATCTGGTCATGTGTCTAAACTCTGTCCAGATGGTCTTAATGTTAAGTATAAGCGTAACAAGTCTCAAGCCCACCTAGTTGAGTCAGATGATATTATAGCTGCTGTTGTGTCGGAAGTTAATTTGGTAAGTAATATTTCCGAATGGGTGTTGGATACGGGTGCAACGAGGCACATATGCACTTCTAAAGAAATGTTCAAAGAGTACTCGGAGGTACCCGGAGGTGAATGTGTATTCATGGGTAACTCTAGCACAGTCAGAGTTGAAGGGAAGGGAAAAATCCTTCTCAAATTTACATCCGGGAAAACTCTTGAACTGAACAATGTGTTGCATGTACCCGACATCCGGAGAAATCTCATATCCGGCTCACTCCTTAACAAGGCTGGTGTTAAGTTGACTTTTGAATCTGATAAGCTTGTTCTCACGAAAAATGGGAACTTTGTTGGGAAATGATTTTGTAATGCTGGTTTGTTTGTACTTGATGTTGAGACTATCAATAAGAATATTTCTGCTTCTGTTTATATTGATGAGTCTGTTTCTTTATGGCATGCTAGATTAGGACATGTGAATGTGGCGTCTATTAAAAGACTAAAACAACAAAATTTGATTCCTAGTTTTAGTATTTCATGTTTTGATAAATGTGAGATATGTGTTGAGGCAAAACATGCCAAAGCGCCATTTAATAAATGTGTAGAACGATCTACAAGTCTTCTAAAGTTAATTCATTCAGACCTAGGTGATTTTAGAAATTCTATGAGTAGAGGAGGCAAACATTACTATATCACTTTTGTTGATGACTTCTCTAGATATACACGTGTCTACTTATTGAGTACAAAAGACGAAGCTGAAGAAAAATTTATGATCTTTAAAACTGAGGTTGAAAATCAATTAGATCTAAAAATCAAACGGGTCAGATCAGATAGAGGTGGAGAATATGACGGTAAACCACTAAAGAATTTTTGTGAGTCACATGGTATTATTCACGAGTTCACCGCACCTTATGCTCCACAACAAAATGGGATAGCCGAACGGAAAAACCGGTCACTTAAAAATATGATGAATGCGATGCTTTTAAGTTCTGGTATGCCTGTTAATATGTGGGGAGAAGCCATTTTGTATGCTTGTCACATTTTAAATCGTGTTCCTCATAAGAAAACCGGTAAGACCCCTTATGAATTATGGAAAGGTTACCCTCCAAACCTTAACTATCTCAGGGTGTGGGGGTGTTTGGCTAAAATTGGTCTACCTGAATTTCAAAGAAATAAAATTGAACCTAAAACTGTGGATGCTATCTTTATTGGTCACGCTGCAAACAGTGCTGCATATCGTTTAATTATTAAAGAGTCATCAGGTTTTGGACCCATTAAAGAGTCAAGAGATGTTGAATTTTTTGAGCATATTTTTCCTATGAAAACGGTAAACTCTTGCTTGCCAATTGCATCTAGTTCTTCATCTCATGAGCATGCATCTACCAATGAAATTGTAGAACCTAGAAGAGGTAAACGTGTCAGAACCAAAACTAGTTTTGGATCAGATTTTGTCACATCTTTGCTAACTGAAAACATGTGTCTAAATGAACATGAGATTAATGTTTTCGTACTTGAAGAGGACCCTAGAACATATAAAGAGGCCATACAATCGGTCGATTCTTCCTTCTGGCTTGAGGCTATCAATAGTGAAATTGATTCGATAATGAGTAATAATACATGGGCCTTGACTGAGCTTCCTAGGGGTTGTAAAGCCTTAGGTAACAAATGGGTATTTAAAAAGAAACTTAAGCCAGATGGGTCCGTTGATAAATTCAAGGCTAGGTTGGTTGTCTGTGGGAACCGTCAAACCAAGGGTTTAGATTTCTTTGACACCTACTCACCTGTGACTAAGGTAACCACAATTAGAGCTTTGGTAGCACTTGCTGATGTAGTGAAAATAGTGTGTAAGAAGGGATGTCGATCTCAGGGACGGTTGATGCTTAGAAATGATCTAAAGTTGGCTAGAGTCTCTTGCAAGTCACAAAGTAATTGGGTTTGAGTTTGTTGACTAAACTAAGGTAACAACAATTAAAAACAATTAAAAGCGACAAAAGAAGTCTAAGACGAGAAAGATAATCAAGTAAGAATCAATAAAAGGAAGGTCTAGGATTGATGGGTTCAAATGGGTAATTTGGGTTCTAGTGAGTCGGGTTCATAGTTGATGGGTAGTCAAACTTGGGCGCGGTGGATTGAGACTCTCGAACTTACAATCCCTCCCATATACCGAACCAAGCTAGCTCTCGCGTACACACGGTCGATACACCAACTATATGCAAATCCTAACATATTCCAAGGCTATCGATCTTACGGAAATGTACGATAAACATGAATCATGCAAGACTGTCAAGCAAGCATTTCATCAAACATATGGTATGCAAAAGTTGGAAGAAAGACAATTAATCAACAATTTAACCCGACTAACAAAGATTAACCCTCATTAAAACCCATTATCCCCCACTAATCCTAGATAAATCACTACTCAATCATACTCAAGGGGAATTCAACATTTACTAGAGATTGTAAAAGGAAATCAACAACACCATTAAACATTTCTAATTAACAATAAGTAGATAACGATAATCGAAATGAAAACTTAATTAAAGACAAGATTAAGTAGAGAATTTATACCAACTTGGAGAAAGATAAGAACTTTGATATAAATACCAAGATTTCGTCACAAATCTTCGAATATAACCCGAGTTCATACACTAAACCAAGTTGAAACCACTAATTAACCGACTAATTTGCTTAATTAAGAAAGATTAGTACAAGATTAAATACTAATTATATGAAAGTTTCAGATCTAGGGTTTTGTGCCCTTTAATTACATAAGAGGGTCTATATATAGGTTTAAAAAATGAAGGAAAGATGGGCCTCGAGAAGCTTCATGGACTGACAAAGTCACGACCGTGAAATGGGTTTCACGGTCGTGAAACACGTCTCACGACCGTGAAACTGCAAGTCACGGTCGTGAAAGAGTTGGCAGAGCAAGGCTAAGTTTCACTGACAAGTCACGACCGTGAAATGCATTTCACGACCGTGACAGAGGTTTCACGACCGTGAAATGGGTTTCACGGCCGTGAGATCAAATCCACGACTTTCATCCTTTTTGGTAAAGCATCTCACGACCGTGAGATGCTCATTCCCCTTCTTCCTTCGCTTGACTTTGTTGTGTCCTTCTCGGTTTCGCTTGCCTTGACTCGGGAGGGCTTTGGCGCGTTGAGTAGGGCCCTCAAGGTTATGTGGGGGCCCCAAGGTGTGCCGTGGGTCCTCCGAATGATTCACCTTCTTCTTTGTTGATCAAAAATAGGTAGAAATCGCCTCAATTGACGGTTTACCTACAAAAGCACGATAAAAGCAAGAAATATGCTAGAAGAAGGTAAAACACGTAGAAACGCTCCTAGGGAGCGTTAAAGGCAAACAAAACGAGATGAAAAGGGATGAAAATGTGGGGTGAAATGACACTATATCAAATCTCCCCAAACCAAACTCTTACTCGTCCTGAGTAAGGATGAACAATAGTCAAGACCCTTAATTAACCACGCTAAACCTAACCGATACAAGGCAATTAACGGGCCTTGCTCCGTCCCTTCAACTCACAACAAGGTATCCATGAGGTAGGACACCTTCTTGCAAGGCAAGTGGGGTCTTGCCAAAACTTCGATGCATTCTAGGCAATAAAGCACACAAAACAAATGAGAATGCATCTACAAAAGCAAATGGCAACATGCCTCATCCATGCGCCGGGATTCATCTAAAATGGAAAAATCTCAAACATGCAAATTCCTATGTAATTACTAGTTTTACAAAGAACTAGGCCTAGAAAGATAGAAATAAATTACCTCTTTATTGTGTAAATTTAGTATATTCGTTCACGTTTACTAGAAAACTTTGTCAAGGGTGAAAAAGCGGGATGGAAAGTGAGGGCCCCATGGTGTTAGAACCCATGGTGTTAGAAGACACTGTAGGATCGGAATTCCGCCTCTCACCTAAGTGAAAGGAAGGGTCGTCCCCTCTTAGCCATGCAACGTAGGAGTAATCATCAAAAAGGTAAGGAAACGAGATGTTTGAGTTCTTATTTTGTTTCTTTTTCTCTTTTCTTTTCTTTTTCTTTCTTTTTGTTTTTGATTTTTTTGGTGCTTGATTTGGGTGCCTTTTGAGAGCAAGGTAGCCTAGCGAAAGGTGTGCGGCGGAGACCAACAATAGGCAAATCCTCGCCGTAGCGACATCGAGAGCGACCCCATATGTATTGAGGGTACTCTAGAAGAGCCTAGAAGTCTCCATATGCACTCCCTAAGCTAGGACTAAGGCAAAAATGTGCAAAATTTCAAGCTTTTTTTTTTATTATTATGTTTGAACTCAATTTTTGGACTTTTGATGGAAAAATTTCCTTTTTTTGTCAAATGTAGTGAAATGTGATGATTGAACAATTTCATGGCCTCGAGAGTCACCTAGGAAAGCGTTCACCAAGGAATTTTCACACCATGGGGATGGTCAAGATGATAAATGCAAGCCCTTGACTAGGCTCTAGGAAACGGTGCAAAAATTATACTAAAAATACACATTAGAAGGTGTTTTAAAATCTATTTTAACAGGCAAAGTGCTAAGCAAAAAGAGCATCTACAAGGGTCTATTCAAGCTTGATCAATTTCCAAATTAGGCATTCCAAAAGGTTTTCCTAAATGCAACTATATGCCATGATCTAAAATTAAACAACATATATACAAACTAATGCAAATGCTCTAGTGAACTACGTGACAATTAATCTAATGAAACCCCCTAACAGCACATAAGTCACACAACCGCCAATTCATCAAAATCAACATCGCAATCATCAACCATTCCTCCAAACTCCTCATGTGATAAGAAGTAAAGAAAGAAAGAAGGGGAAGAAATAAGAACGATCATACCATGTCGGTCTTCTTAATCCCTTCTATGAGTCTCTTGAGCGATGTGTAGCGGACCTATGTATGGAGGTTAGAAGAAAAAGCAATGCACATATATACAAAGTAAGATATAGACAAGCTAATTTTTAGGATCTTTTTAAATTTTTCAATTTTTTGGATTTTTTAAATGGTTTAAATGCAAAATAAAACATATTTTTGGATTTTTTTCAACAAAAAATGAAAATAAAAACTATGAAAATAGTTTCCTATCCCCCACATTGGAACAAACATTGTCCTCAATGTATGAAATAGGATTATTGAAAGCAAAATAAATACATGTTTTTGGGTTTTTGAATATTTTCTAAAAGGAAAGAACATGTTTTTGGATTTTTAAATATTTTGAAAAAAATAAAAACTTGTTTTTGGGATTTTTGATGAATATTCACAATATGAACAAAATATACAAGACGGTTAGTTATGCAAATGAACTAATCTATATGAAATGCATGAACTAAATAAAAATCCTAAAACTAAATGCAAAATGATAGAATACAAGTGCATGATCTAAGTAAATGCAAACTAAACTATATGCAAATCTAGAGTCCCGTTGTGGTGGTAAGGTGCATAAATGCAAACCCTCATGGGGGTACCTCCCACAAGAAAGTCTAGTGTGCCATATCGGAGTCTCGTCGTGGCGGTAAAATGCATAAATGCACGCCCCTCATGGGGGTACCAACCACGGGAAAGTCTAAAAATGACACCTAACTACGTGATGCATGAAAATAGCTAAATGCAAGGTTGTTTGTCAATTTGGATTTTTCATGGGGAGCAAAAAAAATATTGGTGTCCGATGGGGTGGACACCTGCCTCCAATGTTACCGAGGCCAATCAACAAAACACACAAATTACAAGTTAGAGAAACAAATTATATCAAATCAAAGAGAGGAGAGGAGGAGACACACATTAGAGGGGAGGGGGAAGATGCTAAACAAGCCACCTAGACATCACTCCGACTCTTCCAATTATCAAACAAAAACAAAAAACCTCTCAAAAGGTCTCCATCACATCCTTATCCTCATCATCATCCTCATCATCATTATCTCCACCACCACCACCACCCTCTTCCCTATTCCCTTGGTCGCCCCCGGTCTCCATGCCCCCTCCCCGGTTTCCATGGTTGGGAAACAAAAAATTGGGTTGAGCCCAGCTTGGCATCAAACCGTTAGGGTCAATGTACCCTTGGTTGGCCAGCAAAAAATAGTTCGGGTAGGAGGCATAATAGTTGTTGATCCGGTCTTTATGCATGTTCAGATGCATGTTCTGCATTAGACCGGTTAAGTAGTCGCCCTGGGGAGAGATGGTCGGGTCGGGGTGAACATACCCCTGGTAGTCAAAGGGGTAGGGGGGGATGTTCACGTAACTGGGTGGGGGGTAGGGAAACTGCAAATGTGGCAGGGGGAAAGGGGGAATAGGCAGTGTTACCTGGGATGCACTCTGACTCGGTCTAGATGCGGGTCGGGGTCGAGGCTGGGAAGACTCTCCCTCCTCCCTAGCACCACTAGAAGCGGCCCTACCACCTGCCACCGTCACTGGCAGCAGGTAGCTGGGTCGCCTCTCCATAGTGTTATCCCTAGGGGAAAAGGGCGGGAGTCTATGACAAGGTAGGTAAAAAGGGGTTGCACCCTTAATCACCCAAAGAAAACTCCTATCCCGGTCAAGCCTAATCCAATTCGAGTAGATTAGGGAATTCTCGTCAATAAGTGTCCCCCCAGTCAAAGCCACGTATGTCCCGTCACTGTTAAAATTAGGGTCAAAGTGTTTAGCCAAAAATGTAACCAAACCCCCCATGGTCACCGTCTGCCTACGGGCTATGGTGTTCCTACCCAACTTCCTCCACCTCCTATAGATTTCATTCATTATGGGGAAGGTGAAGGTATCCCTATGCCCTTGCACATTTAAGTGCGACTCTAGAAGGGTCAAGTCTAGCTGGGTGAGGTTGTTTGGCTCTTGCCGCCCTAGGAAGGTGCCCGACACTAACCTATGCCAAAAACGAGGCACAGGGTGGTGAATTAGGAGGGTCGAATTTCTACGGAAATCGGTCAAAACCCTCCCGGTTAAGGCCATCCAAAGAGGGCTCAAATCATAGCCCTTTGGCTCTACAGTATCCCTCCTAGAAGGGAAATCTAACCCCAGAATAGCAGCAAATTCAACCATTGGGACAACATGTGAAGTATTAGCAAGACGGAAACTGAAACACGGTACCTTCTCAGCATTTACCAAGCTATTCAAACTACTTAGAAATTCTAGCGTGAGACTCCGGTAGGAGAGCTCATGCATGGAATAAAGAGTAGTCATACCTGAGACCGCGAAAAAATTTCGCATAGCTTCCGTCAGGCCAAGACGACGTATGATGTCGTGGCATAGAAAAACAGTGGGCTCCATCTCTAACCCTTGAATAGCAGCGAAGGCTTGTCTTTGAGCATCCGTCTCAAAGACAACTTCCGGAAAACCTGGAAGTTGCTCAATCTCTAAATCTTCGTTTGCGTCCGGGTTGTTGGACCCGCTGCCCCTCCGCCTCTTTGGAGCTCTTGCCGCCGCCGCTTTCCCTTTTCCTTGTCCCGCCATTATTATCAAGCTTTTTCCCAAAAAACAAATTGCTAAAAGGAAGCTTCTAAAACGATTAAGAACACTAGAAAAACCTTCAAATGGCCCCAAAACAACTTTCTAGTGGAGTAGAAAGCAAAAAAAACTAACCCAAAAAATAGATCTTAATTTCGGATTTTTGAAAACCTAAGGTTAAAAATCGATTTTTTTGGGTTTTTTTGGTGTTTGGAAGACAAAAAATGGTTCTCAATGTGTTATTAATTGAAGGAGGAAGCTTTTTGTGACAATTTGTGAGAGATTTGAGTGAGTTTGGTGAAGATTTGAGGGAGATTTGATGATTTTTGGAGAGATAAGGGTTTGTGTGTGTGTTTGTGTTTGTTGTTGAATAAGGTGAGGAAAGATAAGAAGAAGTGAAGAAGAGAAGATAAGGTCACGGTCTAACCCGTTTAACGACCGTGAAATTGGGTTCACGACCGTGAGATGCCATTTCACGACCGTGAGACTTAAGTCACGACCGTGACTTGTTCATGAACTGCTACTGCATTATTTTTCACAGTTTCACGACCGTGAGACTGACTTCACGACCGTGAAACGTCTTTCACGACCGTGAGATGGGTTTCACGGTCGTGAAATGGAGAACTCGTGATTTCCTTGCTTTTCTTGAACTTTCACGGGCGTGAAACCAATTTTACGAGTGTGACTCGTCTTTTTCGACCCTTTTGCTTCAAAATCTTCACCCTTTGCTCGATTTCTCGCTTCCTCGTTAGCATTCCGCTATGTTTCTTTCATTTCAACTTACAAAAACAATCACAAACACATTAAATCCCTCCCTCACACTCTCTTTGACAAAAATTACACTAAAAATTTACAAAATTAACTAAGTAACGGGAAATTGATTTAATTAACGATTCAATTAGCCAAACAAAATTCGACCTCATTATCGTCAATTTAATTAATTTCCATGCAAACTAATATCTATCGAACATTAGTCAAATGAGTTAGAATTATATACAAATTTGTGATTATTAGGGGACTTCACAAAACCCGTTCTTGTTCATGAATTAATGAGGAGTAGTCGGCTTGAGGTACAAAGCCTCGACTACTCCTATGAGAGAACCTTCCTTGTAAAGCTTGATTCGTTGCCCGTTCACTTTAAATTTTTGACCATCCTTGCTTGCCAACTCAAAGTCCCCATATTTCCCTACCTCGGTGATCAAGAATGGTCCCGACCACCGGGATTTGAGCTTCCCGGGAAATAGCTTGTACCTTGAGTTGAATAGAAGAACTTTGTCTCCACATTGGAGATCCCTTTTGAGGATCTTCTTGTCATGAATGAGTTTGGTCTTCTCCTTGTAAGATTGGGCATTTTCATAAGATTTGAGCCGTAACTCCTCAAGCTCTTGTAATTGGAGTAATCTCTTGTCACCGCTCAATTTTGCATCAAGATTTAGTTCTTTGATCGCCCAATATGCCTTGTATTCGAGCTCTATGGGCAAATGGCAAAACTTGCCATACACCAACTTATAAGGCGACATTCCAATAGGAGTTTTGAATGCCGTCCTATATGCCCATAATGTGTCGTCGAGCTTTGAACTCCAATCCTTACGGTGCTTTGAGACCACTTTTTCAAGGATAGATTTGATTTCTTTGTTGGAGATTTAGACTTGCCCACTTGTTTGGGGATGATACCCCAAACCGGTACGATGATGAACACCATATTTAAGAAGTAGTGAGTCAAGTCGTTTTTCATGAAAGTGCTTTCCTCCATCACTTATTAGAGCTCTAGGTACTCCAAACCGGGGAAAAATAATCTTCTTTAGGAAATTGATGACAACCTTGGCATCGTTGGTAAGGGAAGCCACCGCCTCCACCCATTTGGACACGTAGTCTACGGCCACAAGAATGTACCTATTCCCTCTTGAAGAAATAAAAGGGCCTTGATAGTCTATTCCCCACACATCAAACACTTCCACCTCAAGAATCCCCCTTTGAGGCATCTCATTCCTCCAAGAAATGTTGCCGGTGCGTTGACAAGCATCGCAACTTTGGACAAAGTGCTTGACATCATGGAACATAGAGGGCCAAAAGAACCCGGATTGAAGTATTTTAGCAACGGTCTTGCTTGCCCCATGGTGCCCTCCATAAGGAGAGGTGACGGGCTTATTTTCGGGGTCGTTAATTCCGGAAACTAGCTATGCCAAATAACAATTTATAAAACCAATATCTAGACTCAAACTATCCTAAGTAAAGGGGTAGCAAAGGTAAGATAAGGATCGAACCCAAGAGAAGGCGGTGAATGCTAATAATCTAATCTAGACTCTTGCTAAAAACCGATTAAACAAATAAATAAATCTAACCACGAATTAAACACTAATGGAAACAAAGGCTAGAATTACTTACAAACTATGATATTCACAGTGGTAAACATGTAGATAACAAATAGGGAGAAAGTTTTTCATGAGAAAAGATTATCAATCCTAGAATCACCAATAACAACTAAATAATCAAAGATTCAAATAAGGAAAAACTACTTAGTGCAATTATCCCAAGTTCCCCCACAATTAACAAAGTAAAGCTCCCTCCTTTCCTCCCTTCTCTAATTATCTATAGCAAAAACTTCTAAGAATTAGCCACCATGAATTAAACCATCCAAAAATGACCCAATACAACTAAACCCATACTTATTAAACCATAAGCATAAATAAAGATGCAAGCTTTAAGCACAAAACCAAAGAAGCATGCTAGATTCATGAACTAAAACATTAAACCATGTTCTAAATACATAAAAAACCAAATTCCACTCAAAAGATTCTAACTTTTAAACCAAAGTTACAATCTTTCAAGTTGCATCAACAAATATCAAGACAAATCAACCAAATTCATCAAGACAATGCAAATTAATCAAACAAATAATTACTAAGATGGTTGGTCTTAACAACAATTCATTCAACAAGGAAAATCAACAAAGGAAGATGGAATTAAATAAAGAAGGAAGGATTAGAAAGTCTTACAATGCTAAAAGGGAAGAACTTGTTCAAATTACACTAAGCAAAAGGAGATTAGCTACCCATAGTCTTCATAATACACCCAATTTCTAAGGAAAAACCTATTACAAGAGCCAAACTTGAAGAACAAAAAGAGAGAGAAATGCTAAGGAAAATATGATGTTGTATGGTGAATGCTTTCTTCCTTTGCCTCTCTTCAGAAATCTTCTTTTATACCCTTGGTCCGCAAACCTAGGGGCCTTGAAAGATGGGCTTCCAAAAGACAAGACGAGAAAAGGAAGAAAACCCGTGCTGAGAGATGACGCAGGCTGCGTCCTACGACGCAGGCTGCGTCGTGATGACGCAGGCTGCGTCCTACGACGCAGGCTGCGTCGTGATGACGCAGGCTGCGTCCTACGACGCAGGCTGCGTCCAGCACTGCCCGATTTTTGCCTTGATTTCCTTCTTGACTTTCGTTGACCCCATGATTATTTGACCTTGCCTTGACTTTCATTGACCCATTTGGCTTGGTCTTCAAACCTTGATGATTCCTTGATAGCCCACTTCAAGTTCCGGGTTTTTGGGTCTCGGGTTTTCGGGTTTGACTTTTATTGACTTTCGGGATTTGACTCTTAAATTTGACTCTTAAGTTTGATTTAAAATACTAAATACTAACACTATTACAAAAACTAAAATTAACGTAAAACAAAGCTAATGACCCGTAAAAAGTAGAACGAAAGACTCTAAAAGTTACTACTAGACACGACATTATTTGACGTTGTCAAACACCCCCACACTGGGACTTTTACTCGTCCCGAGTAAAACTCGAGATTAGCATGAACGACACGAGCCCAACAAAGTGTGTGTGAAGGTATTGACCTCTCTTCCCTCACTACAACCTTCTTATACTCCCTCTTAAACAATCCACCTATGACAAAAACAAAACAAAAAGACTCAATCCTTGTGACACTCTTCTCTCACTCCCCCTCCTTATATCATCCCTCAAGACTAAAGACACGACATGCCACCTACTCCGACTCAAATCAACTCCTCCCTACTTATAGCTCCCAAAAAAAATAGTATGACCATCTTTGCCTTATCCCAACGCATAGCGAGATGGTCTTTCTCAACAATCTTCACACAAATCCCCTCCTTATATCACCCCCTTATTACTCCACTAATGCAAATCATGGTTACTTGGTTGGCCCCAAACTTCACAATTTGCACAACCAAGAGACCACCAACATAAATCCACCAATTTGGAACAAAGTTTTGTGACTCAAAAATAAAAATAAAAGGGTCCTAAACTAGCCTCCTTCCAATTTTCCTCCTTATCACTCCCTTCTTATTCCTCCAAAAATTCTCATCATAGGAAGAATCATGCTCAATTTTTTTCAATTTTTTTATTTTTTCATTTTTTTTTCTTGAAAATCCCTCATTTTGCCTAAGGTGCCCTTTCGGGTTTTCACCTTAGCTTTTCCTTTCCTCTCATTGGTGGCTCGCAACTCGATTCTTCCTTTTGCCCGGAATGCCCTTTCGGGTTTTCATTCCGTCCTCGGCCACCTTCCCAATCTTGCCTAGATGCCCACCCTTGTGGGTTTTCACCTAGCCGGGATTTTCAAATTTTTTTTTTTTTTTTCTTTTCTTTTTCTCTTTTTTTCTTTCTTTTTCTTTTTCTTCAAAATAAAGACATAAATAAAAAAAAAAAATTTACAAAGCATCAAAAACAAACTAACTATGTACAATCTTCTCCCCCACACTTAGAATTCACAATGTCCTCATTGTGGAGGAGAAGAAAAAATGTTACCTCATCAATTATCGAAATGAGAAGAACCCGAGGCACCTCCTCGGTTTCTCCTCCTATCCCTTGCTTCTCTAATCCGCCTTCTTCGCTCCATGCCTTCATCAAGGGTTGCTTGGTTGTAAGGAGAGGCGTAGGCCGGGTTTTGTTGCATGGACATCCCAAATAGAGAGCTAGCCAATCCATAAACGTCCTCTTGCGCCACCGCATCTTCATAGGAGTCTTGAAGATAGGTGTGGTGGCGCTCATTTTGAGCGCTAAAGTGGTTCGTCGCTTGCTCTCTCCAAGCATTTTGGGTGGCCCACATATCATTTTGCTCTTTCCACCTTTGGTCTTGTTGTTCTCTCCAAAGGCGGGCTTCCTCTTGCCCGTCTAGCATCCTCCTCCATTCCTCACTTTGAGCCCTCTCGGCCTCCGCCCTCAATCTCTCCCTCTCCTCCACAACATTATGCCAATCATCCAAACTCTCAAGCCTACCTCCTGGTAATTGTTGCCAAGTGTTTGAGGCATCTACCCTCCCACTAATGTGTGCCAAGACGTCGTTGGTGCTAGCAAAATAGTTAGCCATTTGTTGTTGCCATGGCTCCACGGGTGTGCTAGAACGACCCTCCGCATCAAACATGGGGGTGTCGGTATCATGGTGGCTTTGGAATGGTGATTGGAAATGAAATGGTGGTGGGTGTTGTTGTTGTTGTTGTTGTTGTTGTTGTTGTTGTTGTTGTTGTTGTTGTTGTTGTTGTTGTTGTTGTTGTTGTTCAAAATTGGTGGTGTGGGAAGGACCTTGCTCAATTGCAAGGATCTCAATCTCCTCTCTCAAATGCTCACTTCGCTCACCACCCTCTCTCCTTGCCCTCCTTTGCCTCAAAGGCACTTCTTCTACCTCCTCCTCCTCCGCACTACTTACCCCCAAACTTTCCTCCCTAGGACAAACAAAATCCCATGCCGCGGGTCCTCTAGGTAAAGGATTGTTTTGAGGTCTAGGCAACTTCATGTAGCTTAGCCCGTCACTTCCCACCCAAAACCCTTTTAAGGGTTGCTCCTTGCTAGCCTTAAACATGTGAACTTCTTCTAGCCCAAGATGGTTGTACCTCGTCAAACCCCTACATATGTTTACCGCTTGACCATTAGGAATGCCCCCCTCATAATGCCTTACCAAGAAAGAAATCACCCCCCCCCCACAATGGATGCTTGCCCTTGCCGATTTTTGCCTATGCTTGATGCAAGCTCTCAAAAAGAAATCGGCCCAATCCGGGATCCCTACCCCCTCCGGAAGCATAGTCCACAAACAAAGCCGGATCTTCTCCGGCACCTTGGTGGGTTCTCCCGCGGAGTTGAAAATGGTGGTAAGGAACCTAGTAATTAGGCGGAGTACGGGGTGGGTGATGGCTGACAGTTTGGCATCCTTAGACGGGCCACGGTCATCGGCAATGTTTCCCCACATTTGGTGCATTTTGCCCCTTGGGCACCTAATGTCTCCGGGTTGCTTGGTAATTTTTAGGATTTGACGGATTTCGGAAGTTGTGGCATTATGCCAAGTTTGATTCAATCGGAAGCGGTAGGCTTTCTCCTCACCTTCGGGCACATCCAATTCCGACAAGGTAGCTAGAAACTCGTATGCAAAACTCCTATAGGTGTAATCCCAGGAGTTTGGCTCGAGATAAGCCTCCAGCCCTACTTTAGCTAGCATGTCCCTTGTCAGATTGAACATGCCTAAGGCATGGAGGGTGGTTGGGCAAAAGAATTTGGTTGCTACAAGAGGGTGAGTGGATATTTGATCCCAAATTTTCTTATGTTGAGCTTGCATCCTCTCACAACCCATGAACACCGTTTCAACCTCGGTGTCGGGCTCACTCACCGCGGCCCTCTTATTTTTTCCCTTGCCAAACAATTGAGAGATTTTTGGTGCCATTTCTGCAAAGATGTAACAAACAACACACTACAACAATAACAAGCAATCACTCGACAAGTTTTTCGCTCAAGCACTTCAACAAACACTTGGTGTGCAACAATTTCTACACCTCAAAAAGCTAGTGTTTGTTGAATTTCTTTGCCTTACTCAGAAAACTTTATCCAATCCTAACTACACAATCAAGCAAGGGGAAAGGGGAACTCAACCTAAGACTAGAACTAGCCTAATTCGAGCAAAAACCTGAAAATTGATGAAAAAGTCGAGTATTAAAGTTATACCTTTGTTTTTCCACAAGATTCAAGTGCCTTGATGATTAGAAGTAGGTAGGAATCCGATAATTAGCCTTAAAACCCCAACTAAAGACCCGAAAAAGACGAATTTGAGGGGAAAAAATCTAGGTTTTTAAGACGGATTTCTGAGATTTTAGGGTGAGTGAGACTGATTTTGGGGTTATTGAGTGTAGAATAGTGATTAGGATGAAGATTGGGATTGATTTTGATGAAGGTCTTGGAAGATTTGAGTGAGAAAGATGGATGTTTGAGGGATTGGGGGTTGTTTGGTTGTGTTTGTCGTGAAAAACAAAGAAGGGTGTTGGGTGTTTGTTTTATGAAGAACACGGGCAAAGGCTAAAGCATAAAACGAAATCTGCGCTCGACGCAGGCTGCGTCCTACGACGCAGGCTGCGTCCTACGACGCAGGCTGCGTCCTTCACTGCCGGATGGTTCTTGTTTTTTCACTTAGCAAAATTTTTGCTAAGTGATCCAAACACCTCCATACTTGCAAATTCACTTCAATGGTCCATAATAACCTCCAATATCTAAATTCCATCGATTCCCGAACTTTTTATCCGTGGCACGCATCCCGAGGCGGCCAAAAACTCGCAAAACTTCACGAAACCGTTAGTAACTTCAAAAAAAATTTGTTTGATGCAATGTCTAACTAACTTAAAACAACTTAAATGCTAAGATTTAACAAAGATACTTCAAAGAAATATTCACAAGGATAGAGTATGTACATGTTTTGCCGTTTATTTAGAGTCGATGGCTCGACTTAGCTATTTCAAGTTTTTCAACCTTCATAGACCGGGTCTTCAAGCAAGACCTCCTCTTCCCCCTCTCGGGTACATCCTTGGAAGTAGTGCTTGAGACGGTGGCCATTCACTTTGAGGAGCTTTCCATCCCCGGACCCCTCAATTGCCCCATGGGTAAACACTTTCTTGACGGTGTAAGGTCCAAACCATCTTGACCTCAACTTGCCCGGAAAGAGCTTAAACCGGTTTTGGAACACAAGAACTTTATCACCTTCCTTAAAAACTCTACGGTTTATCATCCCATCATGCCATCTTCTTGTTTTCTCTTTGTAGATGGAAGAGTTTTCATAAGCATCTTGGCGAATTTCTTCAAGTTCTTGTAATTGAAGCTTCCGGTGCATACCGCTCTCATCTTGGTTTTGATTGAAAGATTTGATAGCCCAATAGGCTTTGTGCTCAACCTCCACGGGGAGGTGGCAAGCCTTGCCATAGATGAGGCGGAATGGGGACATGCCAATGGGGGTTTTGAAAGCGGTCCTATATGCCCACAATGCATCAACTAGCCTCTTACTCCAATCCTTTCTATCCGGATTCACCGTCTTTTCAAGTATTCCTTTAATTTCACGGTTTGAGAGTTCGGCTTGCCCGTTTGTTTGTGGGTGATAGGCCGTGGAAATTTTATGATTCACCCCATATCGTTTGAGAAGGCCTCCAATCACTTTGTTGCAAAAATGGGTCCCCCTATCACTAATGATAGCTCTTGGAAAACCAAACCGAGAGAATATGTTCTCTTGAATGAAAATGGCTACTACCTTGGCATCATCGGTGCGGGTAGGAATGGCTTCGACCCATTTTGATACATAGTCCACCGCCAAGAGGATGTATAGATAACCACCGGAATTTGGAAAAGGGCCCATAAAATCAATTCCCCACACATCAAAGATCTCACAATAAAGAAGAGGTTGTTGTGGCATCTCATTCCTCTTTGTCAAATTCCCCACCCTTTGACATCGGTCACAAGTTTTTACAAATTTGTGGGCATCTTTGAAAAGACTTGGCCAAAAGAAACCGCATTCAAGCACTTTTCTAGCGGTTCTTTGTGGCCCAAAATGCCCTCCACAAGCATAGTCATGACAATGATGTAGGATGGAAGGAATTTCACTCTCGGGCACACATCTTCTCACAAGTTGATCTTGGCAAAATTTCCACAAGTAAGGATCATCCCAAGTATAGTACTTGGCATCGGACTTGACCTTGCTCTTTTGATGAGAAGAGAAATGGCTTGGAAGCCGCTTTGTCACCAAATAGTTGACCATGGTAGCATACCATGGCTCTTCCAATTGTATAGCATAAAGTGACTCATGAGGGAGACCTCCTTCAACCTCCTCAAGAGGGTATGATGGTCTTCCTTCATGATTAAGCCGGCTCAAATGATCCGCCACCACATTCTTCACCCCTTTCTTGTCTTTTATTTCCACATCAAACTCACTTAGAAGAAGAATCCATCTCAACAACCTTGGCTTGCATCCTTCTTTGCCACAAGGTATCTAATGGCGGCATGATCGGTGTAGATGATCACCTTTGTGCCCAAGAGATAAGATCGGAATTTTTCTAGAGCATAAATCACACCAAGGAATTCCTTCTCCGTCGTGGAATAGTTCTTTTGAGCATCATTCAAGAGGGTAGAAGCATATTGGATCACATGGGGTCCCTTGTCACTCTTTTGACCCAAAACCACTCCCAATGCATAGTCACTTGCATCGGTCATGATTTCAAATGGAAGATCCCATCGTGGTGCTTGAATAATTGGTGCGGTGACCAATCTCTCCTTCAAGTCATTGAATGCTTTCCTACATTTATCATCAAAAACAAATTCCGCTTCCTTGTGCAAAAGCTTGCATAAAGGGTTAGCAATCTTGGAAAAATCCTTAATAAATCTCCGGTAGAAACCGGCATGTCCTAGAAAAGACCTAATGTCTCGGGTGTTAGAGGGATAAGGTAAAGTTTTTATGATGTCAACCTTAGCCTTATCCACCTCAACCCCCCTTTCCGACACTACATGTCCCAAAACGATGCCACTAGTCACCATGAAATGACATTTTTCGGAATTTAAAATGAGATGGGACTCTTGGCATCGCTCTAAGACAAGAGCAAGGTGTTTTAGACATGCATCATAGGAGTCCCCATGGACGGTGAAATCGTCCATGAATACTTCTATGATTCGTTCTACATAGTCGGAGAAAATACTCAACATGCACCGTTGAAAAGTTCCCGGAGCATTGCACAAACCAAAGGGCATACGACGATAGGCAAATGTACCAAATGGGCAAGTGAATGTGGTCTTGACTTGGTCCTCGGGTGCAATTGGGATTTGAAAATACCCCGAGTAACCGTCAAGGAAACAATAGAAAGCTTTCCCCGCTAATCTTTCTAACATTTGATCAATAAATGGTAGCGGGAAATGGTCTTTCAATGTTACCGCATTCAAGCGGCGGTAGTCAATACACACTCTCCAACCGGTTTGGGGTCGGGTGGAGACCAAGTCTCCTTGTGCATTCTTGACTACCGTCACTCCTCCCTTTTTGGGTACGACTTGAGTTGGGCTAACCCAACGAGAGTCGGAAATAGGGAAAATGATACCCATTTGCAATAGCTTAATTACCTCTTCTTGCACTACCTCCGCCATGGGTGGATTGAGCCTCCTTTGGGGTTGTCGGACCGGTTTGGCATCCACTTCAAGTCGTATCTTGTGCATGCAAGTCACCGGGCTTATCCCTTTTAGGTCCGCTATGCTCCACCCAAATGTTTCCTTATGCTTTTCAAGTAGTGATACCAATTTGCCTTCTTGGTCCTCGGTGAGTGTGCTTGAAATGATAAGTGGTAGGGTGTTCTTGTCCCCTAGAAAGATGTACTTTAAATGGCTTGGGAGGGTCTTCAACTCGACCTTAGGAGGTTGGATAATGGAAGGGAGGGGCTTGTGGAGTGGAATACTCAAAGCAAATAACTCGGATAGGTTCGCCAGTGCAGGACGCAGGCTGCGTCCAGTGACGCAGGCTGCGTCGTCCGACGCAGGCTGCGTCGTGTGACGCAGGCTGCGTCGAGCACTGCCTTGCCCTGTTTTCAGCATCTCTATGACGTTGATCTCCTCATATGTTTCTATTGGCTCTTCCTTCTCCAATTCTTCAAGACATTCCTGCACATCAAAAGCCAACAACAAACGCAAACCTTCCTCTTCCATGGGGTTAGTTAAAGCTACCTCGAGTGGGTCTCTATCACAAAGTTTATACATTTGATTCACTAATGGCTCAAAGATATCCAAGAAGAAACAAGATTGATGGTCACTCGGGTGCCTCATGGAGTCATATATATTGTAAGTTAACCGTTTTCCTTCAAATTCCATAGTCAAGCACCCGTTTGAAACATCGATCTTGGTATTTGAAGTTTTCATAAACGGCCTACCAAGAAGGAGAGGGGTGGCACTAGAGCTAGATTCCATATCTAAGACGTAGAAATCCGCCGGAAAGACAAGATTATCGACTTCCACTAGTACATCCTCTACCATGCCCTTGGGGTAAACACTAGACCTATCGGCAAGTTGAATGACTACCCCGGTCTTAGACAAAGGTCCTAAACCTAGGGTCTCATAAATAGATAGAGGCATGACATTTATAGAAGCCCCTAAGTCTAGCATGGCACGTTTAAAACTCTTTCCCCCAATAGTGCAAGGAATAGTGAACATGCCCGGGTCTCCACATTTCTTTGGTAAATTTTGTTTGAAAATGGCCGACACATGTTCACTCACCCTAACCTTATGGGTTCCCTTCTTTGGATTTCTCCTAGGTGTGCAAAGTTCTTTCAAAAACTTTGCATACCTAGGGACACTATTCAACAAGTTAAGGAGAGGAATGTTAACCTCACATTTCCGGAAAGTCTCATATAAGTCATTCTCCTTGGCATATTTCCTTGTGCTTATCAAAGCACTAGGAAATGGGGCTTCCGGTATGTACTCCTCCACTTCATCATCTTCAATAGTGTCCTTGCTCTTCCTTGACTTTTCTCCCTTTGGGTCCATGCTTTTGGATGCCCCTTTTTCATTTCTCAATATCTCTTCTTGACCAACCACCAATTCTCCTTGGTCTTCAATCTCAATGGTTTCCATCTCAATATTCTTCATCTTTTCCTTTCCTTTGCCAAGGGGGAATACTTCCAACTCTTTGCCTCCCCTCAATGTCATGGCACTAGCATTTTCCCTTGGTGGGGGAATGGTTTGAGATGGGAATCTTGTGGAGCTTGAGGCTTGGGATTTTGACAAGTTTGAGGCCATTTGGGATAGTTGGGTTTCCAAGTTGTTCACCCTAAGGTTGTTAGCCTCCCTATCCTTCCTTGCTTCCTCTCTATCCCTCCTTGCTTCCTCCCTATCCTTCTCTTGATTGGCAAGAAGTGTTTGCAAGATGTCACTCAAGTTCCCTTGAGAAGAAGAATTCCCTTGATTTGGGTTTTGGTTTGGTTGTCTTTGGGATTGAGAATTATTTGGAAAATTTGAGTTGTTGGGTCTTGGGTTGTTGTTGTTGAAATTTCTTTGGGGGTTTTGGTTGAAATTTGTGTTTCGGTTTTGGGTTGGATTTTGGGCTCTCAAGTGATTGAATTGACCATTTTCAAAACTCTTTGACTTGTCTCCTCCCCACCCCAAAAGATCACGATTTCCCACTTGGTTATACATCCCTCCACCACTTGGGTTTCTAGCATTGTAGTTCCCATACCCCATGGCATTGACACTCTCCATGGTGGCTCCTTGCTCAATCATGATATAACAAGTGTTTGTAGCATGGTCACCTCCACAATAAGAACATTCAAGCGGTTCGGGGTGTTGAGAAAATGAACTACCTTTGTTGACAACCAAGTTGGATACCAAGCTTTTGAGTTCACCCATCTCTTGCATGAGTTTGTGATTTTGAGAGGCATGAGAATCTTCCATGGAAGATACATTTCTAGAGCTTCCTCCCCTTTCATTCTTCCTCCCGTAGCTTCTTGTATTCATAGCCAACTTCTCAATAATGTTGTTGGCCTCGGCCACATTAAGTGTATCAATACCACCTCCGGTGGCGGCTATAATCATCCGTTGGTCATTTTGGCATAATCCTTCATTGAAGGCCGTCAATAGATCATCCCCCGACATCCCATGATAAGGGCACCTTGCCACAAGGCTTTTGAATCGCTCCCAATAGTCATAGAGAGTTTCCCCCATATCTTGCTCAATGGTAGTGATGAGCTTCTTTGAAAGGTTATGCCTTGAATCCGGGTAATATTTCTCAAGAAATTTCTTCTTCAAACCCACCCAAGTATTTACGGAATGGGCCGGAAGACAAAATAACCACTCCTTAGCGGCATCTTGTAGAGAGAATGGAAATGCCCTAAGCTTAAATTGATCTTCGGTCACTCCTTGAGGGATGGCCCCTTGGCATATCATGTGAAATTCGGCCAAGTGCCTATTGGGATCATTCCCCACCCTTCCATGAAATCTTGGCAAATTATGAACAAAGAATCCCTTTAGCTCGAAATTGACATCCCCCATGGGAGGGTATGCGATACACAACGGTTGCTCTTCATAGTTTCTTGCCCGGATTTCACCAATAGTTCTATTATCTTCCATTTTGGGTGGGTAGATGATGTTCAAAGGTGGTGGTCTCCTAGGAGGTGATCTAGGTGGTGACACAAACACTTGTTCTTGTGGTTCTTGAAAAATATTGTTCTCAAACTCCTCTTCACTAGGCTCCCTCCAAAAGGGTCTCCTATAGAGGGGATTCGAAAACAACCAATTGGAAATGCTACTAGAAGCCGGGTCAATGTCTTGGTCACCAAGTCCTCTTGTGACCTAGGCATAAACTCTAAAACACTTCAACAACACAATTAGTAACTTCAACACCAAGTAACCTACAAACAATACAAAAAGAAATGTTTGAAAAACAATCTAAACAAATTATGACGCTAACAAGAGTTTCAATTTGATAAATTAGCTAAATTGCCTTCCCCGGCAACGGCGCCAAATTTGACGGCTTATTTTCGGGGTCGTTAATTCCGGAAACTAGCTATGCCAAATAACAATTTATAAAACCAAATCTAGACTCAAACTATCCTAAGTAAAGGGTAGTAAGGGTAAGACAAGGATCGAACCCAAGAGAAGGCGGTGAATGCTAATAATCTAATCTAGACTCTTGCTAAAAACCGATTAAACAAATTAATAAATCTAACCACAAATTAAACACTAATTGAAACAAAGACTAGAATTACTTACAAACTATGATATTCACAATGGTAAACATGTAGATAACAAATAGGGAGAAAGTTTTTTCATGAGAAAAGATTATCAATCCTAGAATCACCAATAACAACTAAATAATCAAAGATTCAAGTAAGGAAAAACTACTTAGTGCAATTATCCCAAGTTCCCCCACAATTAACAAAGTAAAGATCCCTCCTTTCCTCCCTTCTCTAATTATCTATAGCAAAAACTTCTAAGAATTAGCCACCATGAATTAAACCATCCATAAATGACCCAATACAACTAAACCCATACTTATTAAACCATAAGCATAAATAAAGATGCAAGCTTTAAGCACAAAACCAAAGAAGCATGCTAGATTCATGAACTAAAACATTAAACCATGTTCTAAATACATAATAACCCAAATTCCACTCAAAAGATTCTAACTTTTAAACCAAAGTTACAATCTTTCAAGTTGCATCAACAAATATCAAGACAAATCAACCAAATTCATCAAGACAATGCAAATTAATCAAACAAATAATTACTAAGATGGTTGGTCTTAACAACAATTCATTCAACAAAGAAAATCAACAAAGGAAGATGGAATTAAATAAAGAAGGAAGGATTAAAAAGTCTTACAATGCTAAAAGGGAAGAACTTGTTCAAATTACACTAAGCAAAAGGAGATTAGCTACCCATAGTCTTCATAATAAACCCAATTTCTAAGGAAAAACCTATTACAAGAGCAAAACTTGAAGAACAAAAAGAGAGAAAAATGCTAAGGAAAATATGATGTTGTATGGTGAATGCTTCCTCCCTTGCCTCTCTTCAGAAATCTTCTTTTATACCCTTGGTCCGCAAACCTAGGGGCCTTGAAAGATGGGCTTCCAAAAGACAAGACGAGAAAAGGAAGAAAACCCGTGCTGAGAGATGACGCAGGCTGCGTCCTACGACGCAGGCTGCGTCGTGATGACGCAAGCTGCGTCCTACGACGCAGGCTGCGTCGAGCACTGCCGGATTTTTGCCTTGATTCCTTCTTGACTTTCGTTGACCCCATGATTATTTGACCTTGCCTTGACTTTCATTGACCCATTTGGCTTGGTCTTCAAACCTTGATGATTCCTTGCTAGCCCACTTCAAGTTCCGGGTTTTTTGGGTCTCGGGTTTTCGGGTTTGACTTTTATTGACTTTCGGGATTTGACTCTTAAATTTGACTTAAAATACTAAATACTAACACTATTACAAAAACTAAAATTAACGTAAAACAAAACTAATGACCCGTAAAAAGTAGAACGAAAGACTCTAAAAGTTACTACTAGACACGACATTATTTGACGTTGTCAGTGGGCTTGGTGAGACTAGCAGTAGCTCACAAGGCAAGACAAAGAGCGATGAAGGTAACGTGGAGTGCCACCATTGCCACAAGCTTGGGCATTGGAGGAGGAACTGCCCCGTGTACCGTGAGGACATAAAAGCAGGCCGCGTCTCTCCTGTTGGTATGTCTTCTTCTTTTATTCATATGATTGAGATAACCATGCAAGTTTCGGAACTTGGGTATTAGATACTGGTTGTGGTTCTCATCTGTGTAATCATTTGCAGGGCCTAAGAAACATCACAACTCTCGCAAGGGATGATGTGGACCTGCGAGTGGGGAATGGAGCAAGAGTAGCTGCCGTTTCAGTGGGAACATATGTAATCCAACTCCCGAGTGGATTTGAGTTATTTCTGAATAACTGTTACTATGTACCCAGTTTATCTAAAAACATTATTTCTGTTTCCGTACACGTTTGTAATAAGGATAATAGCTGTATTTTCCTCTTTAAAACGAAATGATTTATGGTAAGCAGTTTCCATGAATGGGATTTAGGTTTTAGATCAACCACAGATATAATGCATTGAGTAGTAAGAAAGCAAAGGTTGGTGACAAAGATCAAACCTTATCTATGGCATTGCCGTAGGGACACATAAATGAAAACGCGTGAAGAAGCTCATTGACAATGGGACTATCCCCCATTTAACTAAATCTTTTGGCACATGTGAATCATGTCTCATAGGCAAAATGACTCGAATTTCTTTCAAAGGTGTTGGAATGCGCGCTGCTGACCTATTAGGACTCATACTGATGTGTGTGCACCTATGTCAATCAACGCTAGAGATGGCTATAGATATTTTATCACTTTCACGGACGATTTGAGTAGATATGGATATGTCTACTTAATGAAGCATAAAAGTGAGTCCTTTGAAAAGTTCAAGGAATTCCAGAATAAGGTTGAGAACCAGCTGGATAGAAAGATTAAAGCACTACGTTCAGATCGTGGTGGCGAATATTTTTCGAATGAGTTTTATCAACACCTTAAAGACTGTGGTATTGTACTACAGTTAACTCCACCTGGAACTCCACTATTGAATGGTGTGTCCGAACTGAGAACTCGAACATTACTTATATGGTTCCGTCATGATGAGTCACACTGTTGTACCTTACTCAATTTGGTGGGGTAATGCTCTTTTGTCAGCTACTCTAATACTTAACCGAAGTCCGTCTAAAGCTGTAGACAAGACTCCATATGAATTATGGAAGGGAACGGTCCCTAACTTGTCATTTATTCGGGTTTGGGGCTGCGAGGCTTATGTCAAGTGGAGACCTGACGATAAGCTCGGCCCACGATCGGTCAAGACATACTTTATTGGTTATCCAAAAGGGATGTTTGGTCATTACTTTTACTCGCCTACGAACATCGAGTTTTTGTTGCGGCTAGTGCGACGTTCTTAGAGAAAGAGTTTCTCAAGAATAGGACAAGTAATAGAACCTTCGATCTGTCGGAGATTCAAGAACCAACAACCGAGCAATCAATGCAGGAAACCGTTCCTTCATCATCGGCTGCGGTCAATATTCCTTCGGAACCTTGGAGGTCGGGTAGACACTTTATTCCGCCAGACAGATACATTGGTATGGTCGAGGAGAATGAGAGAGATGACGTTTTACTCCTAGAGAGTAACAAACCCGCTACCTATAAAGGTGCCATGACCTATTCCGACTCAAAGATATGGCTTGAGGCCATGCAATCCGAGATGGACTCTATGTATGAGAATGACGTATGGGATCTGGTTGATTTGCCTGATAAGGTTCAGCCTCTTCAGTGCAAATGTCTTTACAAGATAAAGCATTCCGTAAGGGGACAACCAGACACCTATAAGGCACGACTAGTGGCAAAAGGTTTCACTCAAGTGCACGAATTGCATTATTAAAAATTTTTGCACCCGTAGTCATGTTGCGTTGCATTCGGATAATCTTAGCGATTGCCGCTTTTCATGACTATGAAATTTGGAAGATGGACGTGAAAACCGCCTTCTTAAACGGTTATTTGGAGGAGGAGTTGTACATGGTACAACCCGAAGGTTTCATTGATCCTAAAAATCCTAAGAAGGTATGCCAGCTTAAGCGTTCCATTTATGGACTTAAGCAAGCTTCTCGGAGTTGGAATCATCGTTTCGACCAGGTGATAAAAGAGAATGGATTTACTCGATCGGTCGAGGAACCATGCTTATATATCAAGTCGAGTGGGAGCAAGACTGTCTTCCTAATATGGTATGTCGATGACATACTCTGATTAGGATGACATACCCTCTCTTAACTCGTAAAAGTTTGGTTAAAAGAACCATTTCCAGATGAAAGATCTGGGCGAGGCACAAAGATTTTGGGATCCGTATCTACAGAGATAGATCACGTCGGATGTTATCCCTCAGTTAGGAGTCTTATATAGATAAGATTCTTGAGAGGTTCAGCATGACTAACTCCAAGAAGGGGAACCTTCCAATGATTTCTGGGATGCAATTGAGTAAAGCTCAGGCACCAAAGACATCGGAAGAGGTCGAGCGCATGAGTCGGGTTCCTTATGCATCAACTATAGGATCGATCATGTATGCCATTATATGCACACGTCCTGACGTGGCATATGCATTGAGTATGACGAGTCGGTACCAAGGCAATCCAGGTGAAACACACTGGATGGCTGTTAAGAATATCCTTAAGTACCTACGGAGGACTAAGGATTGGGTATTGACTTATGGAGGTGACACTGAGCTATGCGCAATCGGTTACGCATATGCTAGCTTCCAAACGGATCGAGATGACTCGAAATCTCAGTCTGGATTCGTTTTTACTCTTAATGGCGCTGCGGTCAGCTAGAAAAGCTCCAAACAAAGTGTTATAGCAGATTCTACGACTGAGTTCGAGTACTATGCTGCTTCAGAGGCTGCGAAGGAAGCTATATGGATGCGTCATTCTTACAAGGGACTAACTGTAGTTCCTAGTTTGGATGACCCGATCACCATCTATTGTGATAATAGTGGTGCCATCTTCCCAGGCTAAGGAGCCTAAGTCCAGCAACAAGTCTCGGCATGTACATCGGAAGGCTCACATGATCCGAGATTACGTGGAGCAAAGGGAGATAGTGATAGACAAGATTGCTACGAATGATAACGTCGCAGATCCTCTCACTAAACCATTGAGATATGATAAGCATGAAGGGCACGTTATTTCCATGGGAATCAAACGTGTTCCTGAGTTGTATTAGTTGTTTTATATGGATTAGACACCTGTATCTTTTTCATAAAACTATCTATGAAATTATCGTATTGTTTTATATTTTGTTTTTCATGTGGGTTGTACTGACAACATTGAACACCACAAAGTGAACTGAATTACATTATATTTGTTTTGGTCCGTAATCGCCTACATGAGCTGATAACTCTGGCAATTATTCTGTGAAGTCGATTGATGGTGGGTTCAACGAGTCATAAGTCAAACAGTTGACTGATCGATCACATATGCGAGTTATGATGATACCTTGCAGGACAATTTTGTGATGACGTTATGGAGTCCTAAATGTTTCAGAACATTAGGTGCCAGGTCGTGGATAGGACGTCCATAGCGTTCCTAGAGTCGATTCTTTTTACTATCGACTGTCTTTTGAGATTAAGGCAGTTTTTGGGTGACTTTGGTTTCTTTCTCATGGTCGACCATAACAGGAGGCTAAGTAGATTTTTACTGGGTCATTTCATACTGCGCTTGTATCTGCAAGATTCAAGTTGAAGAAAATATCCAACCTTTATCAGGTTATGTTATTTCTCAGGGCCACTCGAGGAGCTGTAACTGAAATGCATGGCCATGCTCGAATAAAGATTCGTTTATCAGTTAAGTTACTCTCTAGTTGGGGAAACCACTCTTGATACTGATCACTTGTAAACTACGACCTTTGTGAATACGGACTTTGCAAATTGGTTTACATTGAGTGGGAGAAATTTATTATGGATATGAGAATCGGTTATCGCACATACACTTGTACGGACAAGTGGGAGATTGTTGGAGCCAGTGTCCTCCACAGATAGTGCAATAACATAAATAAATCTCTGTAGGTTCACAGAGTATACTTTGTATAATAATCAGTTGATTAACGTTTATCAATAACGGTTGGCTCGCTAGAAGTTTTACATTGTTGTCATTTTATTATGGCGGTGTTCAACTGGTCCCTATAAGTCACACCTATAGGATGTGTCTGAGAGATGTGATTATATGAATAATATAGTCATATTGATGCCTTATACGACTAAAAGGTTAGTCGATGTATTTGACTAAAAGGTTAGTCAAAAATGATGATGATAGACGGATTAAACTGTTAATTCGTAAATTGAATATAAACTGTTATATTTAATTAATGTAAATAATGTTAGCTTAAACGAACTAATCAGTTAATTCGTGATTAAATATAAACCGTTATATTTAATTAAGCAAATGTATTACTCGTAATAACTATTGCAAATATTGTCAGACATGTATTAATAAATCGACTACAAAATGTTGAGTGGACTTATTAATAAGATGACGATATTAGTGACGATAATTATAATAATACAATGGATGTTATTTACTAGGTATGACCGAAAAATATGAAGCAATAAATGGATAAATCTACTCGGTCCAAATCTATTTGGGATGAATCCTAATTGCATTTCTTATTTTAGGAAAACCTAGCTAGTATAATTAGGAGAGAATAAAAAGAAAAATACCTAGGGTTTTTGAAAAAAGAAAGTGACGGCACAACATACACACTAGGGTGATTTTTCTCTCCATTTTTCTCTCTAGATCTATCATCAAACATCACATAAAATTAGCGGTAATTTTTGTATAATCGTTCTAGCGCGATTAAGGCATATCAATGAGCATTTTGGGTGCAACTAGTAGGAGATATCATACCTTTGATATTGTTCTTAGGCCAAATTGCAAGGACCAAAGGTAGATTTTTATCTCTTATTCATATTGTTATTTTCATATATGACTCGTTATTTCGTATCTTATAATTTTGTTATAATCCTGAAATTTAGAGGAGAAATATACGGATATTTTCCCACAAGAACTGCCAAGTCAAATGCTCGCCCAAGTACGACACAGGTCCCATTTGCGTCCTCAGCAGCAACCAACTCGAGCTCCTAAGACGTAAGACCTCGGCTACGAAAGCTGGTGCGACTGGGTAATCAACCTAAGGCCTCGGAATCCACTAAGACAAAGAAAGAAAGGGGTCATCCTTATGATCCAGTTCCAGACGATGATAAGACAAATGATCATTCCCTATGATCATTCTCTAAAATAAAAGACAGAAAACAAAACAGCAGTCGGAGGTACTTACGTGCTATAGCTGCAGAGCATTCACGCCCCTGCTACATGCATCATAAGAAGAACGCTAACTCTTCTTACGACACACTTTCCAGTCCATCACAAAAGGGGACGCCCTCGGCTCAGGCTACATCCTCTTGGGCGCGAAGCCCGAAAAGTAGGAGTGCACCCACGTCTGCAAAAAAAAAGGTAATGACAATATCAACATCAAATATTGATCTTTCAATCAAAACAAGGTTATCGATCTTTCAATAGGGTTTCGAAGGAAGGTTCATACCTCTAGCAAGAGTCTAGGACCGACTGCAGTAGGAGAATCCCCCTTCTCCATCAGTTCCGACCTGACCATGGCCCTCATGTAACGAGTGAGGACCGCAAATCTAGGAGTAACACATTCCCAGTGATCTAGGCTACTCAAGTCAGAAAGAAAGGGAAGAAGCTTCGTCGATAGCCTCTCCCCCTTGTCTCCGAAGTAAATCGAAGACAAGAACCACCATAACCAAAGCTGAGCCCTCTTCTCAGCTTTACAAGGAGGAGGAGCCACCATCTCTCCGCATATCCTCACTCTCAACGGAGTCCTACCAGCAAAGTAGTCTCTGACATAAGAGCTCGAAAATAACCCAGGTAGAGCAGCCGCCCTTGCCGGTAGGTTCCAACCTACTAGCAGTCTCGCCTCCTCCGAGTCGACCCTCATGGCCACCGACGGCCACTCGAAGTACTCCTCTCGACACAGCAAACCATAAATCATGCTGCAATCCTCCAAGGTGGCTCTGACCTTCCCAAAAGGCATATGGAAAGTCGAAGTCGTATCGTAGTGACGATCCAAGAAGGCCCGAATAAGGCAAAGGTTAGCCCGAATCTTCATCACTCTAATCGATCTTCAGGCTTGGACCAACTCTTCAAAGGCTCATCCCCCTATGAGGGTCTTTTCTTTGTCGGCCAGCTTCTCGTACGCGTCCATCATGGTCGTGTAGCCAGAGAAGGACCTCATGTTCCCGGCCTCCTGCGATTTGAATAAAAAAAAGTCAAGTTAGTATTTTATGCTTCAAAAGAAGTAGCAATCGGATATGGAAATGACATGCAAACACAAAGGCTTACAATACTCCGCGCCGTCCTGTAAGACAAGTGGCTCTCCGCTGCCCAAATGAGATGTCTACCATCCCATTTCTCAGCCCACTCAGGTGCGCCCACTAGATGGTGTCCACCTCAACCCGTAGTAATCCTCCTCGGAACCTCGTCCTCAGCCATCCCGACCTCCTGCGCCACCTCGGCTAGTATATCTTCTCCCACATGGGAAGAAGAAGGCTCAAGATCTATGTCCATGAGAACTCTCCCTGACGTAGAAGGAATGTCACCTACACATTTCAAGCATGTCAAACGGTTCAAGCAAATCCTCAGCGGTTTCAAACAAAGCACATTTTGGAAAACGTTTCAAGTCATTTTCAAGAAGCTTTCTGGTCATCTTTGACCATTCTTTCGAAAACCCGACTACACATGTAGGGTAAGGGAAAACTCAAGTCTAAGTTCAAAGCCTAATTTTTAGTTTGAGTCGAAAATTCAACAGCATTTCGCTATAATAGAGATTATACCCTAGAAAAGCGTCCTGCAGAAACCGTCGCAAACTGAGCTACCCTAAAAGGATTTTCGAAGCGGTTTTCGATTCAGTGAGTATCCGTCTCGTTTGTTCAAAACGCGACGAAAACGGAAAACGAACACATGGCTATGTTTCTAACAAGGTCAAATGTTCATTCCTATCGTCAATTTCTACCATACAAAGCTTCAATAGGCGCTACCCCCTAATTTTCGAGCTATTTGGGGGAAGGAAACCCCAATTTTCAATACAAAATCAATCAAATATAAGCGATTAAAAAGAGATTGGAATGCATACCTCGGTTTGTCATAGCTTATGGAGCAATTTGATCAAGATTTCAACAAGTTTGATGGAGTTTTGAGAGAATGGTTCGCGTTTTTATGATCGTCGGATAAATGGAAATGATCCATTTGTTCGCGTCTTTATCAGACAGGGAAAAGCTCGGGAAGAAACGCAGTAACAGCTGCGCCTCTTCCGAAGGTCGCACCTCTTGCCGCGCCCTTTCCCCAGCGATATTTCGCCTAAAATTTGAAAGTTGGTTACAAGTTTGTTACTTGTGGGACCAAGTCTCATGCGCCTTTTCTCTGACTTGTATTTTTCATACATTGGTTCTTTTTCAAGACCCATGCCTCGGCAGGTTTCGAAACCGTCACATCATCTTAGCAGAGACCCATTTTCCCGGACATACAATTCGTGGGCCCATTTTTTATCCTCAAAATTTTTGTTTGCCACAACAGAGCAAATTCTTGGAACGATTCAATCCTGACAGAATTTTCCACATATAAAGTTTCAACACGTGTTTCCCCAACGAGAGTTCGCTTGAAGACAGAGACAGGCATATTCTCACATCCAGCGGCTGGCGAGCCTCATTACGCACCTTATCCCCAGCGTTTGGCGAGCCTCATGACGCAAGCTCAGGTCCAAGTAAGAAGATGCTCATGTATGACTCCTTCTTATGGAGGGCAAGCTTTCGTACGTAGTCTAATGGACTTTAAACGACTCTTCCCGACACTTTACAGACTTTAAAATGTTCCCGAAGACAGGTCCTTGGTTCAGACCCCTTGAACCGCCTCGAGTCGCCATAGTTGTCAGGTTGTAATCTACGATTGACCTGGTGGCTATACTTTGACTTTTTCCTTGTCCAAGCCTCAGTCAAAGTGGGGGCTCTGTAGATACCTTGAATCTACATCTTCCGCCAACAACTCAGTGATAATTGGGCCGAATGTTTGGTATGA
The DNA here is from genome assembly GCA_022085475.1 of Heliosperma pusillum. NCBI lineage: Eukaryota > Viridiplantae > Streptophyta > Magnoliopsida > Caryophyllales > Caryophyllaceae > Heliosperma > Heliosperma pusillum. Next base: position 9,315 of record JAIUZE010073277.1, on the reverse strand, counting down.
GGAACGATTTATGACAATTCGTAAATTTATCGTCAAGTAATAGCTAAAACAGTTGTGTTTACCCCTTGGTCGTCATCTACGTACTGATACGGTCGTTTTGACGGTCATTAGAGTCATTTTGGTGTCCGGGTCAAAAACCGCTTCGTTTTGTATAAACCGTCTTTTAAAACAATGTCTGAAAGCTCGAGAATATTCTGGATTTTTTAATGTTTCAAAACTTATCTTTCTTCGTAAAGTATATTTATATTTTATTTAGAAAAGAATTCGAAATCTACCACAATTCCCATAAAGAAACGCGGAATCTTTCTTTCAAAGTAGGAAACTGCTTGGGAAACAACGCAGCGGGTGCTGCGCCTCTTCCAAGAGTCGCAGTTCCTACTGCGCCTCTTCCCCAGCTTGTTTTACCTGTTTCGGGAATATTTTCTAGATTTCTTTCCGTGTTCGAGTTATTCCATAAATCTTTGGATCTCTCCCTATATATGGAGAGGTTCGTGCACACTTTCAAGGCACGCAAGTGTCCCTCCCCTTCTTCTCTCTCTTTGCATTCTAGACCTTGCTTTAAGCATTTTGACTACTACGTGCTTGATCAATCGACCACGTAAGTTTAGATCATTCTGGGTACCTGTCACGTTATTGCATTGACCCAACTCAACAATAATCAATTTTAATCAACTTAATCGATCGTTCCTCTTGCGAGGGCACTTTCTTTACATTCGAGTCGAGCTGTCGCTAAATCAATAACTTTAGTTCATATCTCGTTTCATCAACATGTAAGTCTTAGGGTGTTTTAATCCCATCTTTTTATTGTATCTTTATTTAATTAATGTAAGATTCATGTCGGAAGTATGTCAAAATGTTTTCAAACCTTTTCTTTAGTCTTTCTTCATTTAGTTTGCTTTTACTTTGATCCCTAATAGTCAATATTAGTGGGTTTTGGTCATCTATCAATTTGTGTCTTTAAAGGTTAGACTTGTTCATATCAAGTCTTTAGATTCGCCTTTGATGTAGTTAGAGTAATTTAATCTGTTAACTAACTTAAATTCGACTTGTAGATCATTAATAAACCGTAAATCACCAACGAACACTAACTGTTTGCGATCCTGGCTTCACAACCAGAACCCAACTCAGGTACAGACGCACAGAATGATGCGCCTCTTTTAGAGGACGCACCTCCTGATGCGCCTGTTCCGGGCTGGTTTCTGTCTCTGATCTTCCTGGTTCGCTGTGACGTAGTTTAATTAGGTAATTAACCGACTAATATTTGTATTGTTGCTGTTAATCTGTCTTTAGATAATTTTATTATTTCCTTTCTTTTCTTTAAGTCTCTCTTTCAAACATATTTTCGACATAGATCCCATATTCATTGTAATTAATTGTAATGTTTCTTTTATAGTTTTGTTTAATCATTGTATGATTTAATTAATTTTGTTCCCACATCCCAATCAATCCTAATTCCCAATTTGAAATAAATAAATGCTAAACTACATGTGTGACAACCCTCGCGAATGCGGAAATATAAAACATACAAGCATGTAAATTATATAGCGCAAATAGGTAGTTTTAAAAACTTTTATACATGCAAGTTAAATAAAACGAGGAGTGTCAAAATATTACAAACTAAATACGGAAATACAACAAAGAGACGGGTCTCTTAAAATGTTAGCAAAGAACAGTGTTTAGCAAAATTAGCTAATATCGTCTAGAGGTGAAACTTCCCAGGGACAACGCCCGCTAGCTCAACCCGAACCCAAAATAGTCAAAGCAAAAAGGCCATCCAATGCAAGCAACCTGTTCATTCATGAAAAACATGAACGCCACAATCAGTGGGGAGTAACTCCGGGTTCTCCCAGCCATATCACATTAAACGTACATAGAAGGAAATACGAAAGTAAAATCATGCATATATTGATATACATGTGAGATACGATAAGGATAGATAGGCAATACGATAAATAATGATAAGATCATGTGGAATACAAATCCGAATCCATCATGTTATTCAAAGACTCGGGGAAGACATTCTTAGGCAACCGAATACGCTCACTAGGGCTAGCATCTCACCGTTAGCGGTATAAGTTTGATAAGATTGAGACGCGACACACAAACCAAGTCAAGTCATGCGATGATTACAATAAATCCAACATATTATCATCCATTCACGAACCAAGATATTGACAGTGCCCTATCATGCAATGACAATGAACAATATCATGAAATCACGCATTCAAAGACGACACAAGACGACATCTCTCACGGTAAATGAAACGCACTAGCATCGTGTACATGGCAAGTATGATTAACAAGCATCCACGGGATAAACATTTCCCTGAACTCATACACGATGCTACATTTCGTATATGTAGACTAATTTCCTCCTGGTAGCACGACGATAATAATACGGTACTAGTCTAAACCTGGCCAGGATCTCGGAATATAACGTGTTCCTATTCGACATGCGATAAAACGTTTCGCATCCAAGACTCGGTCTTACACATGACGCCGAGTACCCCAAATTCGGTAGATCAATTCACGAAAGAGGCGGAAAAGAGCTCAAGCCTCATAACAAGCGGTACGCTACAAGCAAATAACACCACCTCGCAAGTACACAACATTTGACGGCTGGGTCGATCAACGCAATGCTTTCAACTCCTAGCAACGTCGTCGTATGCCCACTAACACATGCATTTAAGCAGTAGGATACCTCTCCGTTCCGACATTCCAGCCTTACGAACGGGATGGTAGCCAAGGGAATGAGAGTACAAAGCACAAGACCAAATAGTGCTCAAACCGTAACATTTGTAAAAACCGACTCAAAGTGGGGCATAGCAAAAACCCTCACAAAACATGTGATACAAGCGAATGAAATATCATATATCCAAAACATGAATATAATAAGACTCTACGTAAAATTATACGATAAACGGATCATGCGAACTATTATAAATTACGAGTTTTAGAAGTTAAAGGAAAAGATCACAGCCGTGTTCCATGCCGGTTAGGGGACCGGCGGCCAGTGGGACGGCTTGCACTACAGGGCAAAAACCAAAAATCATAGAAAACAGAGGAATGTGTTCCAGGCCGGTTAGGGGACCGGCGGCCGGTGGGCCGGCTCGAAACACCTCTTCATACAAATTCCAAATTTCCAAAGGTGTTACTGATGTGTTCCCAGCCGGTGGGCAGACCGGCAGCCGGTCGACCGGCCAGGAACACCCCTTCACCCGAGAGCCTTCTTTTCTTAACCAATTCATTTAAATTCTCAAATATACTTCTAATAATCATCAACAATCAATATACATCATCAACATTCATCATATAACAACGTTAATTAATCATACCATGATTACTAAGCTTCTAATCGTATTCTAAATACGATTTCTAGCATATAAAGCATGTAAAACACGTAAATGATATCGAGTAACCCTTCACCGTTACCTTTAAGCGTCGTTACTAATCGTCAAGCTCCTCTTCAATAAGGTAATAGTCTTTGTCGGGATCTTGGAGGTCACCACCTACAAATAGATCATAAAAGATGAATGAAATTCATCTTGAGAAAGACGGGAAATTTGAAAAGCGAGAAAGACGATGATTTTAACATCAATACAGATAGAGGAAGGTAAGGGGAGAAGAAAGAGACAAACTTACGTGAATTCTAGCAAGTAACGAAAGAGCTAGGATGATTCAAAGATCGAAAAAGCTATGGAGGCAAGGGTTTGAGTTTTCTTAAAGAGGAAGAAATGTTTGTGTTTGTGTTTGAGTAAGAAATAGGTTAAGGGAGTGAGTGGAATATGAAGGGAAAAAGTCAAGGAAAGTCAAACTCGCCTTAAGACGGGATTTTCATGGAATCTCGCGGAAATTCCAAATACGAACTCGGAAATTTCTAAATTCGACTCGAAACATAAAATTCTAAATTAAAACTTAAATTTGCTGAAAAGATTTCGTAAAATATTTCTACTAGAAAAATAGGGTACATTTCCGGGTGTTACAATCACCCCACCTTTTAAAAAGTTTCGCCCTCGAAACTTGAGGGAAAAATAATACCTTACTCGAAAAGACTCGGATATTTACTACGCATAGAAGCTTCGGTTTCCCAAGTCTCTTCTTCGACATTAGAACTTCTCCACAAGATTTTCACCAAAGGAACTACTTTACTTCTCAACTTTCTATCCTTACGATCTAGGATACGGATCGGCTTCTCTTCAAAGGATAAATTCGGTTCAAGCTCGGGCAATTCCTTTTGAAATACATGGCTTGGATCACTAACATACTTTCTCAATTGAGACACATGGAATACATCATGAACCTTAGCCAAATTCGGCGGCAAATCCAACTTATAAGCAACGGCACCAATCCTTTTCACAATATCAAAGGGTCCAATGTACTTCGGGCTCAATTTACCCTTAACACCAAACCTTTTAACACCCTTCATTGGAGATACCTTCAAGAACACTTTATCTCCAACCTCAAATTCTAAAGGCCTTCTTCGGATATCGGCATAAGACTTTTGACGGTCTTGAGCGGCTTTCATTCTATCACGAATGACCTTCACATTATCAATGGTTTCAACAAGAACATCGGGGCCTAAATCACGATTGTCACTCAATTGATTCCAACATATAGGACTCCGACATTTCCTTCCATAAAGAGCTTCATAGGGAGCCATCTTGATAGATGCATGATAGCTATTGTTGTAAGAAAACTCCACCAACAGTAAGCTCTTTTCCCAACTAGACTGAAAGTCAAGAGCACAAGCCCTAAGCAAGTCTTCTAAAGTCTGAATAGTCCTCTCAGTCTGACCATCCGTAGCGGCATGAAAAGCAGTACTCATCAACAACTTACTACCCATGGCCTCTTGCAAAGCTTTCCAAAATCTCGAACAGAATCTCGGATCTCGGTCGTATATAATCTCCATAGGAACACCATGATATCTAACAATTTCATCAACATAAGCTTTTGCTAAACGATCCAAACTCCAAGTTTCTTTGATCGGAATAAATCTAGCACACTTGGTCAATCGATCAACAACAACCCAAACGGCATCTTTACCTCCAACGGTCCTCGGCAAAGCCATAACAAAATCCATAGAAATAGATTACCACTTCCATAGCGGAATATCCAACGTTTGTAGCAATCCACCGGGCCTCTTGTGTTCAATCTGCACTTGTTGGCAAGTAAGACATCTACCAACATATGACACAACATCAGCCTTCAAGTTTGGCCACCAAAATTGTAACTTCAAATCCTTGTACATCTTATCACCACCGGGGTGAATAGAATAAGGGGAAAGGTGAGCTTCATCAAGAACTCGCTTCCTCAAATTTAGAGCATTAGGAACAAATAAACGACCATAGAAACGAAGAACACCTTCAATATCAAACTTGAAATCTTTACCTTTACCTTCAAGAATCTTGGCTTGGATAGACTTGTAGGTAAGGTCATCAACTTGGCTTTCGTGGATTTCACGGAGAAACATAGGTTCGGCAATCATAGCACCAACATGAACAAATCCACGCTCTACAAATTCCAAACTCAACCTTCGAATCTCGGCACAAAGATCAACAGGTAATACATGCAAAGCATTCAAAGCATGAGAAGCTTTCCTACTAAGGGCATCTGCAACAACATTAGCCTTCCCTTCATGATACAATAACTCAAAATCATAATCGTTCACCAACTCCAACCACCTTCTTTGTCTCATATTCAACTCTTTTTGAATAAATATGTATTTCAAACTCTTGTGATCGGTGAAGATACGACAATGAACTCCAATTAAATAATGTCTCCACACTTTCAAAGCATGAACAACAGCGGCCAATTCTAAATCATGAGTAGGATAGTTCACTTCATGAACTCTCAATTACCTTGAAGCATAAGCCACCACTTTCCTACTTTGCATAAGAACACAACCCAATCCTATCTTAGAAGCATCACAATAGATATCAAAGTCTACTCCATCTTCAGTCAAAGTCAACACCGGAGCGGTAGTTAACCTCTTCTTTAACTCTTGAAACGCTGCTTCACAAGCTTCATTCCATAGGAATTTGGTTTCCTTCTTCAATAACTGAGTCATAGGTCTAGCAAGCTTGGAGAAATCTTTGACAAATCTTTGGTAATAACCAGCTAAACCAAGGAAACTTCGAATCTCTCTAATATCAGTCGGACTCTTCCAATCAACAACGGCCTCAATCTTCGAAGGATCCACCATAACACCTTCTTTAGAAATCACATGCCCAAGAAAGGACACTTTAGGTAACCAAAATTTACATTTAGAGAACTTAGCATACCACTTTTGTCGACGGAGAACACTCAAAATAATCCTCAAATGAATAGCATGCTCATCTTCGGACTTGGAGAAAATAAGAATATCATCAATGAATACCACCACACACTTGTCAAGATATTCACTAAATGTGCGGTTCATTTGATCCATAAAGATAGCGGGAGCATTCGTCAATCCAAATGGCATTACTTTGAATTCATAATGACCATACCTCGTACTAAAAGCGGTCTTTGGAATATCAACATCTCTAACCGGAATTTGATGATAACCAGACCTCAAATCAATCTTCGAAAAAGTAGAAGCACCCTTTAATTGATCAAACAAATCCTCAATTCTAGGTAAAGGATACCTATTCTTGATTGTAATCCGATTCAATTCACGATAATCAATACACAATCTCATAGAACCATCCTTATTCTTCACAAAAAGAACGGGAGCACCCCAAGGAGAGGCACTTGGTCGAATAAAACCCTACTCTATCATATCATCGAACTGCTTCCTTAATTCTTTCAATTCGGACGGAGCCATACGATAAGGAGCTTTGGCAATTGGAGCAGAACCAGGGTCAAGATCAATAGAGAATTCAACATCACGCTCGGGAGGAATCCCGGGCAAATCTTCAGGAAATACATCAATGAACTCTCGAACAATAGGCACATCTTCAATACTTGGCAAAGAGGTATTTGAAGAAGTCACGACACACAAGAATGCTTGGCGGCCTTTTCTAACCATACTTTCCAATTTCATAGCGGAAATTAAAGACACACCTTTACGGGGATGAGATCCCTTATAGGTTATTCTAATGCCTAAAGGACTCTTTAAGAAAATCTTTTGATCACGACACTCGAACCTAGCATGATACATAGCTAACCAATCTATACCTAATATAATATCAAACTCTCCTAGAGGAAACTTAAGGAGATTCGCGGGAAAGATAGAACCCGAAATAGATATAGGTACATTTGGATAAAGGGTTGAACAAGAGATAACATCTCCGGAAGGTAAGGATATGGAAGTATCCTCACTAGATGTAGGCTTGATAGATAATTTACTAGCATAGGTCGATGACACAAAAGACATTGAAGCACCGGTATCAAAAAGAATAAGACATGGTTGCTCTAAGATTGAGAACATACCCGTAATGATCTCGGGATGAGCGTCGGCTTCAGCACGGCTCATAACAAATATTGAACCCTTAGGTTTAGGAGGAGGGGGCAACTTTTGGTCGGGGCAATCCTCGTAACGATGACCACCCTTTTGACAGAAGAAGCAAATGTAAGGTCGGTTGTGACATGCCACACCGGGATGGAGTGGTTGTCTACAACGGTTACATTGACGACCTTGAGATGCATAAGGCCTATGAGCCACATTTGAGGTAGCTCTAGGAATAAAAGGAGAGGGATTCCTTGTATTGGCATTGGAAGAAGGATTAAACCTCCTCTTGTTAGCATAGGAATTAGAAGGAGACAGAATAAACGGCCTTTTCCCAAAAGCATTCGGCCTAGGAGCATAAGAAGGAGAGGGATTATTCATCAAAGCTTCATCCCTTATAGCCTTCATTGAATTTTCATCCCATAAGGCATCATCATAGAGATCTCCAAAGGAATTGGTATTCCTTCTCACTTTGCTTTGAAGAACGGCATTCAACTTGTTACGATAATAGAAAGCTCGATCTTCATCATCACGGATAAGCCTCGGCGCAAAAATGAGCGAGCTTATTAAACTCCGTAGTAAACTCTTGAGCTGATAGGTTGCCTTGCTTAAAATCGATGAACTCTTTAAGCCTTTGCTGTTTAAGCTCTTTAGGATAAAATCTACCCTCCACAAGAGCTTTAAAGCAAGCCCAGTTAAAATCCTCTTCAATAACAGCAGTGGTACTTGTGATAGCCCACCAGTTGTCGGCTTCCCTTACCAGAAAGTGTTTTGCGATCCTCACCTTGTCCTCCTCTCGGACTTGGTATAGATCGAACTGCTTCTCCATCTCACGGAACCAATCGGATAACTCTGTAGGGTCCGGCTCTCCATTAGTACGATCTTACTTCTCGCTATTTGTCCAGCTACCCACGCGTAGCCACCTTGATGGTTATCCTCCCTTCTAGGGGGAACTTGGTTGGCATTAGCTAGAGAGGCATCTTGCTGATTTTTCAGCACTTGAGTAAGAGCTTCCATCATAACATTCTCAGCTAATCGTGGTCTAACCATCTTCATAAGAAACAAAAACAAATCAAGTTACTCCTATCAATTAGTATAAACAAATAGACTACCAGTAAAGTCCTTAACTTCTACCCAACTCTCATTTATTATTTTTAAGGTCAAGTAGTTTAAGTTAGGGTTCACGTGTGTGCGACGCGGAGCGATAAAGCTCTGATACCCAACTTTTTGTAACAACCCTGCGAATGCGGAAGAAAAACATACAAGCATGTAAATTATATAGCGCAAATAGGTAGTTTTAAAAACTTTTATACATGCAAGTTAAATAAAACGAGGAGTGTCAAAATATTACAAACTAAATACGGAAATACAACAAAGAGACGGGGTCTCTTAAAATGTTAGCAAAGAACAAGTGTTTAGCAAAATTAGCTAATATCGTCTAGAGGTGAAAACTTCCAGGGACAACGCCCGCTAGCTCACACCCGAACCCAAAATAGTCAAAGCAAAAAGGCCATCCAATGCAAGCAACCTGTTCATTCATGAAAAACATGAACGCCACAATCAGTGGGGAGTAACTCCGGGTTCTCCCAGCATATCACATTAAACGTACATATAAGGAAATACAAAAGTAAATGCATATATAGATATACATGTGAGAAACGATAAGGAGAAATAGGCAATACGATAAATAATGATAAGATCATGTGGAAATCAAATCCGTAACCATCATGTTATTCAAAGACTCGGGGAAGACACTCTTAGGCAACCGAATACGCTCACTAGGGCTTGCATCTCACCGTTAGCGGTATAAGTTTGATAAGATTGAGACTCGACCGACAAACCAAGTCAAGTCATGCGATGATCACAATAAATCCAACATATTATCA
>JAIUZE010073276.1:0-76274 GCA_022085475.1 Heliosperma pusillum | reverse complement strand
TAGGTCGTTTTATTCGGCCTTCGTAGGCCTAACCCAACGTTTTCGACCAATCATCCGGTCTGGAAGGTCGAAGTTCTTATCTGGGCCTAAGGATGGATAAAGATTGACATCAACCATACCACGGTGTATACTCATGGTAGCACCAAGAGCTTTCACTACCCGAGGAAATGGATTAGGAACTGGCCTTACTCATATTTGGCGCCATCCTCTCCACAGAGCTTGGGTTTGATTTCTTGGTACAACAACCCACTCTTTAAGTCAAAGCCCTTTTAAATGCACTCAGCATACCATTATAATCCATGTGTAAATGTGTATAACCCTTACATGATCACCATTTTGTAAATAAACCACGACGAACTTTTCAAAATCAAAATCCTTTTTAAAGACTATAAAGCATTTTAAAAGATGGCCTAATGTAGCATAAAATGGGTCGAAACTCTGTCCAAGTGTCTAGTCAAATTCATTTCTCCACTTCGAGTCAACACTCCTACAATCACACTACGGATGTCTAGGACAAACATTTCCAAACTAGTCATTTTCAAAACTCACTTAAACCCAGTGGCACACTCCCACTTCACAAGTTGAGTCTTTTTGAGTAAGTATGCTAAAATGGTCGACCGTCTTTTGTTGGAGTGAGTGTCCTCAAGAATTGTGCGATCATATAATTAAATCTTAATAATAAGTATACAAAGGGATGACGAATATTATAGTCAACTGGCCAACCTAAATCGGTACCGATTGGATCAATTCAGTTTGACATTACTGTCGTATGACGGTGGTGATCAGTTGATCCCTTGAGGTCACACACCTAAAGGACAATTCCCTAATCATGTATATTAATTAATTGTATAGCGATACAAATTAATTAATCCCTTGAATTGAAGTAAGTTTATATTGAAATTGAGAATTATATATTATTGTAATATGATTAAATAAAATTCATTTTAGTAATTTAATTATTATATTACTAAGAATTCATTATGCTTATGAAACATTTGAGATAAGAAAAATTGGTTGATTATAAATACAATTAGTTGTAGATGATATTAAGCAAATATGAGATGACCCATTTTATTTAAATATAATTATAAAATGTGACTTAAAATGTTAAGTCTAATTTATTTGTTATGAAATTGTATTTAAATTGATTAAATGCACATTTCTAAGCTAAATTACATGTTACATGTCACATGTCACATATGTGACAAATGACAAAATGCAAAACTAAAATGGACACCCATTTTATATGGGTGCACTGGTTTTTGTAGTGTACAAGAGGGTAATTACTGTTTGTGTATTATTCTAATTGGGAATTAGACACAATCATACACAAAACTATTACCAACACTCCACCTTATGTCTTGTGGAGAACAACAACAAAAGGGACAACACCCCACCCATGTGATGGTGGGGTGGCCGGTCATAGCAACAACAATAAGAAGGATTATTTCCTTCTTATTTAACACACCATCTCATATTCATTTTACATGCAATCTCCACTTCTCTATAATTTACTTTCTTACTCTAAAACTTAGGATGTTTTCACAAAAATTAGAGTTCATATTCTAATAAGATTACTAGAGTAGTAATAGAGTTATTAGATTTATTTTAAAAGGGTTACTACTTATAATACTAGTGTAGAAGTTTAGTAGAGATAAAAAGGGTTGTCTTGGGTGTTACTAATTGGAGTGTTCTTATACTAAGAACTTGGAGATCATCCTCATATTCATAGCTCAAGAACAATATTTGAAAGGAGTTCAAATATTGTGCCCATTTCTTCATAATCAATTTCATAAATGGTTATTTCCTTATCTTTTCTTATGCATGCATAAGGTCCATATAGTTTAAGAGTAAACTATTAATAAAATGATATTAGAAATGTCTTATATAGAGATTAAAAAACTTACAGTTTTGATCCGTCTTTGGTCTCTTACCTCAGTTTCAAGATGCCTGGAACGAGTCAAGCAAGTGTTCATCAACCTAAACAAAATGGTAATGATCAAGTCCTAGCTGCGCTCATCCGTCTCCAAACAAGTCATGACCAAGCTTATGCGCGCCACAATGCCATTGAGAGCCGAATTGTTGCCGTAGAAACTAGGCTGCCTTCTGCAGACATTCCTGACCCTAGTGTACACGATAACCTTCCACTCATTGTGGGACAACCAGAACTCAATACCCTAACAGTTCTTGTTGTATCACCCAGATAGAACAACCCTCAAACGAAGTTAACAAACATCACTGTCACATACTCCAATGCTTTGAAAAGTTGCCTCAACAAGGCAAGCTCCGGCTCTAGGACCTACACCTGATCCGGAAAAGAAGAATAGGTTCTGGGATGAGAACGCTTATTGCGAATATCATAGGGGCAAAGGACATGACACATACAAATGCTAAATGTTGAAATATGCCATTAAATATATGATTGAGGATGGTCATCTACCCATCCCTCCTGGAAGCCAGCCTAACAATACTAAGAACCTCTTAGATTTATAATGATGTTCAAAGAAGAACCGGAACACAACGAATTTGAGTCAGAGTCTGAGTTAGAGTCTGAATCTAGCGGGGTCCTAGAGAGTCTCCTACTGCTGTTACCCCATCCCTTTATTTCTCCTAGCTTAGTATCTAGCAATAACAATAGCCTGGGGAATGTCCCAGCAGCTGTTCGCTTGCCGCCACTGACTACTGAACATGTGGCCTCCTTGTTTCAGTTATTTTCAAATTTAATATGAATAAATCAGATTCTGCTTACTCCTTGTGTTTTTATGAATGCAATTCTGTTTATGATGACATAAGAATAATCTTGACCCAGACTCAATCGAATTACCTCCCCATATAATCAAAGAAATACTACAAGAGGAAGAAGGGGCACACTTATAGAAAACAATGAACCATCAACGTAGGGACTAAACTAGAACACCGAGTACTTAGGATAGGGATGACCCTAAATCCGACTAAGAGGGCCAGTTTTGTAGACCTCCTAATCGAGTTCAAAGTTGTTATCGCTTGGTCTTACAAAGACATGTCGGGGATCGACGGGGATATTACAGAGCACCGAATTCTGATCAAGCTAGGATTCAAACCCGTAAAGCAAACGCTCCGTCAGATGAGGACTGAATGGGCTTTTAAGAACAAATAAGAGGACGATAAGCAATTCATAGCCGGATTCATTAAAGTTTCCGAGTATTCTAACTGGGTGGCTAACGTAGTCCCCGTACCAAAAAAGGATGGGCGAATCCAGGTTTGTGTTGATTTCAGAGACCTAAAAAAATCAAGTCCCAAAGATAACTTCCCTCTACCGCATATCGGCATATTGGTAGATAATACAGCAGATCACTCAATGTTATCCTTCATGGATGGGTATGGTGGGTATAATCAGATCAAAATGGCCAAAGAAGACATGCATAAAACAGCTTTCGTCACTCCATGGGGCACATACTGCTACACAATTATGCCATTTGGGCTAATTAATCCTGGAGCTACATACCAATGTACCGCAACTATGTTATTACATGACATGAAGCATATAGAAGTGGAGGTATACGTAGATGATATGATTTTCAAATTCAAAGACAGGAAGGGAAACATTGCCAATCTTCGCAAGTTCTTCCTCAGATTGCGAAAATACAACATGAGACTCAACCCTCAGAAGTGTGCATTCGGAGTAATTTCAGGCAAACCCCTAGGACATGTCGTCAGTCAGAGAGGAATAGAAATTGATCCATCCAAGATCAAAGCCTTAATCGAAATGCCACAACCCCAAACAGAGAAGGAAGTTAGAGGTTTCTTGGGCAACATAAAATATGTGAGTCGGTTCATATCGAAACTCACTGTGATAGCCAAAAGGTATTCGACAGGATTAAGAAGATATCAGCCAAACCACTAGTGTTGATGCCTCCCCAACGAGATCAACCTCTTGGTTTATATCTCACAGTTACATAAACAGCCATGGGGCTATGCTCGCACAAATTGTTGGGAAAGAAGAAAGACTTATCTACTAACTTATGTCATTACATGCCTCGTGATGTGGTCGTTATACACTAAAAATAAAACCTAAGTCTACTAACTAAGAAGATAGCGGAAGTAGGGTCGATCTCCACAGGGAGGAAACTAATTAACTGAAATCTAAATCTGCAATTAACAAACTGGGGGTTTTGAAATGGTTTTTAACTAACTAAATAAGATTAAAGGAAAGAGAAATAAAGATAGAAATAAATAAGAAATAAATCAGATAAGAGAGAAATATGCTAGGATTCGGTCTACTGCAGTATCGGCATCTACGGGTCAACTAAGTCAGTCAATCTATCAATGAGAAGGGCAATGGTTTTCTCCTCTCGGTCTCAAAACACCCTAGGGATTTTCCTAATTAACTCTCGTCCTCTTAGGAGTCACCTATCAATTCTAAGCAAGCCTTCCCTTCCAATCTCTCGATCCAGGTCGGGGTTAACTACCTAGCCTAGTCTCCTGCGTATACTCATTCGACTAAACCTCAATTAAATTGCTTAGACTGATTCTCATATTCAAGACTAACTAAACTAATCTATCCTAACATGCCTCTACTACAGTTTCCCTCATCCCAATATACAAGAGAATTAGCTACTCATGCTATTAACTATGCTAACAAAGACGATTAAACATATGACGATAGACATAATAAAATCGTAGTTAATAAGCATAAACAATAACGCAGCAGTAATTAGGAAGAGAAATAGTAATTAAGACTAAAGATTAAGAGTGAAAGAGAAAAGAAGAAGTTTACAATCTTAGCAAATCCGGCGTAAAGAACAAATCCTACGTCAATAAACCCGAATGCAAACCAAAGATAAAGTTCAGAAAACTAATGAAAGATTAATGTCTAATTATGAATAATTAAAACTGAATAATAGTTGCTGCCTAACTAATGACGTAAATAAGAGTCATATATAGTGTATAACACGACTCTAAACCTAATTAACCTAATGGACTTAAAGCCCGCGATAGGATCTACTCGATCGAGGTAAATAACCACTCGATCGAGGCTTTTATTCATGGAAATCAGTCGATCGACCATTTTATCTACTCGATCGACCAACTGGTAAACGGCTTCTTCTCGATCGAGCAAAGGATGTAGCTCAATCGAGTTCATCTGGCTTCAACTCACCTCAATCTACCAAATGCGTACTCGATCGAGGTCTTCTGGCATAGTACATAGTAAGAGTCATGACTTTGGGCTTGATTATGGACGGTTTCACGCTTCCCCATGCAAGAGTTCCTGTTCCGATCCTTCCATTCCTAAATGCATGCAAAGTGGACTGTTTTGGGTCGGTTTCCGCTACTACACAGCTTGTACCTACAAAAATGGTAATGAAAGTACAAAGTAGCCAAATAGGGGCATATGGCGATATAATATCACCTAAATGACATATAAATGCGTGCATAAATGGACTAGAAAGTCTATACAAAATACACGCATCAAACTTCCCCAAACCAAACCTTTGCTTGTCCTCAAGCAAACTAAATGCAGCTATATGGAACAAAATAAACCTAGGAGAATGGAGCAAGTCTCAGAGCTAGCTACAAGTCAATGTTAAACAGTTTAATGCACTCATTCAATCGCTACAAAGCTTAATACGAAAATGAACGAATTTATACAATCTTGGAAATAAATTAGACTTTCGACCTTGCAAGACTCAACCAAATTCGGACTCTCACGGGTCACTCTTCTCTCAACAGGCAAATGGTAAGTAAATATGTATAAGAAAGAGAGAAGAAAAATATAGTCACTCACCTAGACTACGACCGACACAACATGCATTGCTAACTAACATGAAAGATGATTCAAGCACCGTACACACGCATAACCTCCATTCAAAGACAATCACGTGCCGAACAATTGCAAAATATGGATATGTGAGGCTAATTGGTAAGAAGGGGCAAAATAAATAATGGAAATGTGAGGGTAAATAGCCAAGCTAGTTCCTAACAAGACCGCAATATAACTCGTTCCATTCTTCCAATTATCAAAATTAAACTCAATGCCTTAACCAATATAGGCATATACAACACAAATCCCATATAACACCTCGACAAGATAATGATACGCATAGGAGGTGTAGAAAACAATAAAAACTTCAGCCAATTATTTTTCATATTTTTTTTTCATATTTTCTTTCTTTTCTTTTCTTTTCTTTTTCTTTTTTTCTTTCTTGGCTGACTGAGGAAAACACTCGATCGAGCAGAACATGTCACTCGATCGAGGCACAAAAACACCAAATCTGCTCGATCGAGCTAAACAAAGTACTCGATCGAGGCACTAATCAACACTTCTCTTCTTTTTCTCGTGAATACCCACTCCAATCAATGAAACGAGCCAAAAACTGACACAATGATACAATATACCTCGACTACTAAACTAGCTCGGCAAAGGTAGGCTCAGTTTAGGATGTAGTTAAGGGCAACAAGCAGATATGGCTTTATGTGGGGAGTTAATGGGGTAAAATGAGGAAAAGGGAGATGCAAATATTCTCACAACACGTGATACCGACCACAAACCCAATGCGTGTAGGCAATAAGAAATAAAAATTCATATACAAGCAAATGACACGAGATGTGGGGAGTAACTACTCTCATTCCTAGATGAACTGGTCATGGGTGTCACCAGTTATAGGCTCTAAAATCTCAGAATATATAAGTAGTTTGCCAAAAATGCTGAGTCAAGTCTAATAGTCAAATTTAAATTCCAAGACAAAATTCAATAGTTCACTATTTCGATTTTACTAAATAACTCAAGAAAGGTGCAAAAAATAGCAAAAATCAAACTTGTAGTGCAATTTCATCATGAACAAGACTCCAATCCGACTCAACTATATGCAAAAATAAACGTGATATTTTTGATTTTTTGCAAAAATTTTCTAATTAACATGAATGTAAACGTGAATGCAATACAAATGCAAATGCAGACGCAAAAGGATGTAAAACACTTCCCCAAACCAAAACAGACAATGTCCTCATTGGCTATAGCACCAAAGCATATACGAGAAAGGGAAAAGCAACCTAATACATGCTCCTAAGGAATGAAATGTATATATATGAAGAATGGAAAAAACAAAAGAAACAGAAACGACTCACAAGACAAAGCTTCCCCAAACCAGCATCAAACTAGGTCGTATAAATTTCCTCGATCGAAGGTTTCTGTCATGCTGGACTGCTCGATCGAGTGGGTCTGAGTTACTCGATCGAGGGGACTTCTTTTGATGATCCATACTTCACTCGATCGAATGGAATTATACTCGATCGAGTACTTTTTTCTCGCCCACGTCACTCGATCGAATCACAATGTACTCGATCGAATGACTCTCCTCCATGCTTAGCCTTCGACTTTCAGCAATTTGATTGCCGCTTCTATTTCCTGCCAAATGATACAAAACAATACCCAAAAAAAAAACCAAAGGAAAGTCTAGCAGGAAAAATAAATTGTCTAACTGAGGTACGGATTATCACGTAGTAGTCTAATTGTCTAAATGTCTAACGAAACGCGATAAATTGTTTTTACAAATTGCACGGGGTTGCAAACCCGGCTACCAACCAAATTTTTTCATGAGAAGGCCACCGTGTGGCCTTTGACTTGCGGAAGTATCCTCAGCTGCGGTAAGTTCCGTCTTCTTCCGCCACACGTACAATGGTTTCTTCGAGCCTAGCTCCACTTCGGAATCACTTGCGTACATGCGGTCTCCTTTGTCCTTCTTGGACTTCTTCTTCTTTACGTCGTCACGCGAACCTGGCTTTACCTTTTCCTGCTCCAATGCTACTGATTTACTACCTGTAATGGAACACACAACAGCATATTCCTCCAATTCGCTCCCAAGCTGGGGCGGAGGTGTTACGGTAGCATTGGGGATATCACAGACAGGAGCTATAGGCTCGATAGGAACCGAAGCTTTGTCATGCGTGAATAAATCAGGTGCGATATCAGATAAAGGAAGTGCGTAGCATGGTGACACAAGCATAGGGCCCTTACTAGCATGAGACTGCGTGAATACTAAATTTTCCCCACCTATTTGAAAAGTCAGAGTCTGTAACCCAACATCAATAACCGCTTGCGCAGTATGCAAGAACGGTCTTCCCAAAATGATAGGAGTGTGAGAATCCTCAGGTATATCTAAAACTATGAAATCGACCGGGATAAAGAATTTTCCTATTTCCACAGGAACATCCTCTATGATTCCTAAGGGTCGAGACAAGGTCCTATCTGCCATCTGTACCGTCATGTTTGTACACTGAAGCTTGGTAAAGCCTAACCGTTTGGCTAAAGACAAAGGTAAGACGCTAACACTAGCTCCTAGGTCATATAACGCGTTGTCTATGAGATAGGTACCTATATGACATGGAATAGAAAAACTACCTGGGTCAGACAGCTTAGGGGGGCTCTTGTTCTGGAGAAACGCAGAGCATTCATTAGTCAACGCTACAGTCTCTACAGTGTCTACGGACCTCTTACGCAAAAAAAAATCTCGCATAAATTTTAAGTAAGAGGGTACCTTTAATAGGAGGTCTGCGAAAGGAACGTTCACCTTGAGTTCGCGTACAATGTCAGCGAACCGAGCAAATTCCTTCTCGACCTTAGCCTTCTTCAATCGACCAGGAAACGGAACTGGAATGTCAGGATTACCACGTTGTATATCCTTGACAATGGCATTGTTAATCATCCACTTGCTTAACCCCTTCGAACGAGCTTCTCGCTCATGAAAACCCATCGATCGAGTATCTAAGTCACTCGATCGAAGATTATCCGAGCTTAAATTGCTCGATCGATCAGTTTCCTCGGTCACCTTACTCGATCGAGCAGCTTGGTTCTCTCGATCGACCACTTGTTCATCTGGACCACTCGATCGACCATCAAGAATCTCTCAATCGAGTAACTGGCTTTCTGATTCACTCGATCGATTAACACCCATCTCTCGATCGAGTAGATTCTCCTTCATTTCATTCGATCGACTAGCAATATTCTCTCGATCGATTGCATTACCAGCGATAGTCTTCGCAACATCAGGATGCGCACCAGAAATATCAGCAACTGTACCAGGACTGTCATAAGCAAGACCGCTTCTCAGAGTGATCATATTCAGCGTCTCCTTGTTCTTGTCAGTTTGAGACGGTAACTGCCCGGGTTGCCTAGTCGATCGAACTCCTGCCAATTGAGCAATCTGCGACTCCAAAAGCTTAATAGTAGCATTTGTTGCTTGATCAGTTTTGCTCATTTGGATAGCTAAAGCTTGGATCATAGACTTTAACACCCCGATTTCTGCAATTCCTACAGACGAGGAACTAGTTTGCTGCGAAGACTGGATGTTCTGAAATCCTTGCTTGTGCGGCGGTTGATACGTCGGCTGTGGTGGTGGAGGTGTAGGATTTAAGACGTTCTGGCTTGTCCATCTCAAACTGGGATGGATATTCCCTTGATTGTAGTACCCACCTCCTTGACGGTATTGTTGAAAGGAAAAGACTTGTTCCCTTTCAGCGAGACAGTCTATAGCCGTGTGACCAGTTTCGCCACACCTCTTGCAAGTAATCATATCATTCTGCTGCAGCAAATGAACCGTCTGCTGGTTATCTTCAGCTTTCTTCTCCCATTTATCAAGTCTGGCATTTAGTTTATCAAATTTTGCATCCAGACCTTCAGAATCGATACTAGCTATCGTCCGTGTACCACTCCTCGGATTACCATATTCAGCACAATGGGTTGCCATTTCCTCAATCAGCTTCAAACCCTTATCATCATCTATTTCCTTCTGGAACCTCCTGTTTGACGCGGCATCTAGAATGGCTCGATGATCGTCATATAACCCGGTGTAGAACTGGTTACACAGAAACCACTGCTCGAACCCATGATGAGGACCAGACCTCACTAGCGTCTTGAATCGATCCCAGGACTCATAGAGATTTTCATGAGCCGTTTGCTTGAAATTAGTAATCTGACCCCTCAAAGCATTCGTCCTCTGCGGTGGAAAATACTTTTTATAGAAAGCCCGTGCGAATGTGGTCCAGTCAGTAATACCCAGCTCTTCTCGATTCAAATTCTTCAACCAGTCTTTGGCATTATCAGTAAGGGAAAAAGGAAACAAGAATTCCTTGATCTTGTCAGCTGTCACCCCTTTGGAAACCGAAATAGAAGAACAGTAGTCAGCAAAGGTCTAGAAAGATGGACGTTAATGCTCCCAGAGTTCGATCTCAAATAAGTACTTCTAAAAGTCATAAAACGACGTCCCGTTGCTGAGTTTTTCGCAGACAACCCTATCAACGACACCCAAGCAATACACATGTGGTCCTTTTCGGACGAGGATATATTTCACTTGTAAAGACTTCAGGGACCTTTACTTTGATAGTGCATCCAATTTGAGAGGATTCGAAGTGGGAGTCTCGCTCATTTCTCCTGAATGTGAGCATAACATGCTATCTGTTAAACTCGACTTCGAGGAGACGAACAATGCAGCAAGAGTCTTCGAGTTCATAGATTCTCCTCCTTGATAATAAACCAGGTTACAGGATCATGGAAAATTCGAAGTGAAAGTGTAGCGCCCTATCAGGCTAGAATAGATCAAGTTGCCCAGTTCTTTGATCAAGTCACTTATCTACATCTACTTCGTGAATTAAATCAGTTCGCGGACGCTCTTGCGAAACTTGCAGCCATGATCAATATGCCAGACAACGTGATTGAAATGCCTTTATGCATTAAACGACGATCAGACTCAGCCTATGTGCACTAACGTACACATGAAGAAGTGAATCCAGAAGATCCCTAGTTCCAAGCCATTCTAAAGTTCAAACTCAACGATACATACCCATTAGAGATAGATAAGAGAGGACAACGCGCCATACGCTTACTAGCCTCTCAATACCTCCTTATGCAAGGAGAATTGTACAAAAGAACACCCCTTGGTGTCATCTTGCATTACCTTGATCATTCACAGGCACAAAATGTAATGGAAGAAGTTCATGATGGAGAATGCGGTCCTCACATGAGTGGGTCCATGATGGCAAAGAAAATGACACGTCTGGAATATTACTGGACGACTATGGAGTCAGACTGTATTATATACGTCAGACACTGCCATAATTGCCAAATCTTCGGGAATGTTCAGCACGTTCCTCCCTCATTGCTTTACACAATGACCTGGCCATTCTTTGCTTGGGGAATCGACATTATTGGAAAGATTACTCCCGCCGAAAAAGGAGGTCACTGTTTCATTTTGGTAGCTATCGACTATTTCATTAAATGGGTTGAAGCACCATCCTACACTAGTCTTACCGCTAAAAATGTGGCAAAGTTCATACAAACCAATACCATATGTCGATATGGTTGCCCACATGAAATCATCAGTGATAATGGATCACACGTCCAGGCAGAGACTGAGTAGTTTTTAGCCATGTACAAGATCAAGCATCATCATTACTCGCCTTATAGATCTCAAACTACTGGCGCGGTAGAGGGAGCTAATAAGAATGTCGTCACAATCCTCAAGAAAATGATCTACAATTACCATGATTGTCCAAGCAACATACCCTTTGCGTTGTGGGGCTATTGCACTACAGTCAGGATACCCCACTGGGGCCACTCCTTTCTATCTAACCTATGGAATGGAAGTTGTACAAGCAGAAGAGCGGGAAATCCCATCTCTGCGTATTCTCTTAGAATGTCAAATCGCAAAAGCTTATTGGAAGAGGGATAGATATGAGGAACTCGTCCTCTTGGTCAAACGTAGACTGCGTGCATTACACAATGTACAGACATACCAGGCATGTATCAAACGAGCATCCAACAAACGAGTTAAATCCAGAAACATCAAAGAAGGGGATTTAGTGCTCAAATCAGTCAGAGCTCTCTTACCTGTCGATCCACGAGGAAAATTCAAACCTGGCTGGGCTGGACCGTTCTTAGTCAAATTCATACTCTCATAGGGTGCGGATATAATCACAGGCCTAGATGGGAATGAATTTGCTAACCCTACCAACCTAGACCATTTGAAACGGTACTACCCTTAGCATGCTCTAGGAAAATGTGCCTCGCGCAACACCACATGCTGCTCATGCGACACGGAATAAAACCGGCCCCTGGCCAGTCCTTTTTAAACTATGCTCTTGCATTTTGACATTAGGATAATTGGAGTGTAAACTACTAAGGCTTGTGAGTTTAAAAGAATTTTAATTAAGCTTACTTAAACTGAAAACAAACATAGACAGAAATGGAGGCTGTTTTAGAGAGAATGGGTTATATTAACTAAGATTCAAAGTATATGACTTAGAGAAACTCCCCTACAGCAAAGCACAAGAGAAGGGACTCAAAGCCTAGTTCTGATACAGGTTTAAAGTGTTACAGCAAAGCACAAACACCCTAGACTAGACTCAAACCGCAAGCAAGCTAATCACAGCAAGGCACAGATTTAACTTGACTCACAAAGCAAGACACTGATCAGACACCTTGAAGATGTATCAGGCTTGACTCAAACTACAGCTCTTAGCACAAGTTTGAAAGATTTGAGGGATTTCTCAAAGTTAATTCATTCATAAAAGTCTGCTCAAAACAATACATAATACCCTCCTTATATAGGGAGGCTGATACAATGTGATCCCTTGGATGTAAAGTCCATCTAAGGGTCAGCTTTGAACTTGAACTACTACCACAGCTAACTAATTAAGGACCTCACAAGAGGACGAGTTTAAGAACTAACTAATACAGACACAAAGACACAAAACAGACTGAATCAAAAAGCAATAAAGCAGTTTTTGGAGTTTTCCTGAAATGGACATCTGTTGTTCTTGTTGTCTTGCTACTTTGCCTGGATGTTCTGTTGCTCCTTGGGACTCTCTAGTCTTACTAGGACTTAGATAAAACCTGCCTTGGACGAGGACAAGTTGACTTAAACAAAAGGAAGCCACAATCTGACTTGTACCTTCTCTGCTTTAATGTTCACTGGACTCTAGCTTGGGCTGCTTGTTACATGAGTTTTTGCTAGACTTCAAAAGGGATTGTCCTGGACAAACTTGTTGATTAGTAGGTTGGCTTGATGGTAGGCCATGGTGGGGGTGGTTGGAATGCTCTGGTGTACATCCTTGGTGCTGGGTTTGCTAGCTGGTCTGCTGAGCTCTAACTGGTATTGTTTCTGTCTTGTGTGGGGAATGTGGACTGTGTTGGACCTTGGCATGGCTTGGCAAGGCCTGGACAATCTTCCTCAATATCTTGGCTTGGTTTGGCTTGAAGTTGGCTTGCCATGACTTGCTGTTTAGACCTTGTGACTCGAGCTTCCATCTGAGGGGGTCTTGGGGCAGGCTTGTCTTGCTTGTGGCTTGATCATCAAGGCCCCTTGGGTGAGCTCCTGCTGCAAGAATCCTCATGTCATCAAATTAATCGAATTGTATTTCATTTTAGGAGTATAGTAAAGCACATGCTACCCTTTTCTAAGTTTATTACAAGCTCTTGCTTCTTTTACATTTTCTCAAACTACGCGCAGGATTTGATTTCATTTTTTCGAATGAATACGTAGGCAATCCTTCACCTGATTTAACCCATTTATTATTGAAAAAAATGTATATAGAAGGACATTTGCATTTCCATTTGAAACTCGGTAAGAATAATATAAAGAAAGTTATCAGTTTCTTAACTGACTTAATATTTTATTCATCGTTCTATAAATAGTACTAATATCTCACATACATATAAAGAAATGCTTAAATAAAAGCTAAGGCTAGGATTCTACAAATCCCACCATTTATTACAACAAATAATAATACTAAAAAATAAAACTGACTATGGCTAATCTTCCATCTTTCCCTTACCTTTGTCACCTTTCTCATACTTCTTGTCTCGACCATGAGACGGGCACTCTTGCGTTACCTCAGATCTAATCACCAAGGGTCTTTCTCGAGGTCTAGCATTCCCGTGTCTATTTATCACCACCTTTGCAGCAGGATTAGTCCTCGATCTCTTCGCTGGATGCGTGACTAGGAATCCGGCTTCTTCCTCCCCTTCTGTCAAATATTTTGACCTCTCTTTACCGCTTTCATAGATCTTATAGTCCACAGACTCACGTTTCCTTAGCTTCTCACGCTTTTCTAGAGTACTAGCCTTCCTCCATCGCAGAAATGATTCAGATACCCATAGGGAGCCAACGGAAACAAGTATGAACCACATATTCCTTTGCACCCATATAGTGGCCCATTCCCTACAAGACTCTGCAGTATGAGCCAAGGCAGTCTAGGAAAAAATGTCAAGTTTCAGGATCCTCTGATTACGGCTCACTTGCCTCACCGGCCAGTCTTTCCGAAAATATACATACCATGAATTCCAAGCCAGGAATGCGAAGTGACCGAGTTGGGTCTAAGGATGATGCCCTAGTAGCTACTCTGAGATGCCACCATGGCACAGTCCATCGAATCAAGGGGCTGCCTTCACTTTTCAGCTTATTTTCCCATTAGTTGGGAATCCTCGTGAAATCAACCATATAGAGCATAGTCCTCATGGTAATTAACCAAGCACGATATCCTTGAACATTAACTGGGGGCTCGATCAATCGCAAGCGTTCCATCAACCATACCTACAAAAAAAGGAAAAACAAAAAAAACAAACAGAAGGGAAAAAAAAAGAAAATAAAAACAAAAGCAAAAAACAAAAGAAAAAACAAAACGAAACAAAACGAAAAAAAATAAAGAAAGAAAGATTATTATCTGCAAAATGAAAGGACTCCCCAAATGTGGAAGCTCGCGGTTAGCCTTTCTATTATCAAGGCCAAGGATGATCTCCCCTAAGAAAAGGCATGCTGAGCTCTTGCGCTCCATTTCTTCTCATAATTTCCAGCTTTTGCTGCTTCCTAATTCATATTAATCTATAATTTCCTATTCTTATAGGATGTAAATTTGGTAAAAACGCCGAGTTACTAAGACTTTGGATTTCCTAATCCTCGTCGGGTTCGCTTTTCTAGACACAAATCGACATGGCCGCCAAATGAGCACACTTATTCACAGGAATCATTTCACTTCTATTTCTTCCCAAGTCCTTCAAACTTATACAATTTCAAAAACTTATACATTTCTTTTTACAAAAACCGCTTTTTGTAAACCTCTTTTCGTTTTGCGCTAGTTTAGGCCACAAATATGCAATATCTGAATTCTTCGTGTATTTATGTGAATTCTGTATGAATTTCGGCAACATGACGGCAGAACCCGTCAGCTACCAAACCTGTTTTTAAGCTATCCTGCAGGAACAGCAAAGGCACTCAGGCCAAAATCAAATTTAAAATATGCAAAACACATCCAAAACAAGTCCAAACTCTACAACCAAAATAAAACGGCTTGTCCTCCTCATAAGCGAGCCAAACTAAAATCTCGAGGGCAGAAATCTCAGCATCCCGAGCGTCCAGCTCTCTCAACAGACGAGCTATCTCCTCCCGAGACTCCGATGTCTCCCTCCGAGACTCTGCCAGGTCATGCTCCAAGCCTCTTTGCAAAGAAATGCCTCTTTTCAGTTATCTCATCTCAAAATACAACAAAATGAACAAGGAACGAGAAGTTCATACCTGTGGGTCCCGACCGCCTACAAATGCCTTAAAGGCTATAGCCCTCATCCGGTTGGCCATCCACCACAACGCAACTTACTGAGACGGTACCACCTATATTCAGATGCAAACGACGAGCAAACAATTGTATTCCTATGCAAT
This sequence comes from Heliosperma pusillum, assembly GCA_022085475.1. Taxonomy (NCBI): domain Eukaryota; kingdom Viridiplantae; phylum Streptophyta; class Magnoliopsida; order Caryophyllales; family Caryophyllaceae; genus Heliosperma; species Heliosperma pusillum. The sequence goes on along the minus strand of JAIUZE010073276.1, from coordinate 60,591 downwards.
GGAAGTAAAGGAGATATCCAAAATCAGAATCCCACCTTCCTCACAAGATGTTGCCACGGAGCTAGCCGCATCAGTATACTCCAACCTCTCGGCGTAAGCTGGAGGCTCGACGTCTGCCACATCGATCTCCTACAGACATCATAAAAAAAAACGCTTGCTCTTCCTACGGCGCACCACCCAATCCCTCACAACTAGGTACAACCTTAGCTCAGGCTCTAACCTCCGTCCTCTTGGGCGCGGAACTCGGAAAGTAGCAGTACACCCACGCCTTCTAAAAGAGATAATAATGTCAAATATTGATCTTTCAATCACGTCAAGCAATTTCAAGCAATCCCCAGCATGAGTCGCAGCTCTTGCTGCGCTCTTTCCCCAGCAGAGTTCTACCACAACATGTGTTTCCCACAATAAGAGTTCGCCTGAAGACAGAGACAGACATATTCTCGTATATGCCTTTCACCGAGTGGCGAGCTTCATCGCGCGCCCTTTCAACGGGTGGCAAGCCTCACTACGCTCCCTTTTCAACGGGTGGCGTGCTTCATCACGCGCCCATTCAACGGCTGGCGAGCCTCATTATGTATGCTCTTTCGATGGCTGGCAAGCCCCACATCGCACCTCAATGAGAAGATTCCTTAAGTGTGACTCCTTCTGATGGCTGGCGAGCTTTCATACGTAGTCCAATGGACTTTAAACGACCCTCCCTAATGGTCGACAAACTATAAAATGTTCCCGACGACAGTGCCTTGGTTCAAACCTCTTGAACCGCCTCGTGTTGCCATAGTCGTTGGAGTGTAAAATACTCAGGTTTGCAAGTTTAAGGGATGCTTGATTAGGCTTACTCAAACTGAGGGCAATTATAAACAGAAATGGATGTTGTTTTAGAGAGGGTGGCTTATATTAGTTGAAACTCAAAGATATGACTTAGAGAAACTTCCCTACAGCATGGCACAAGAGAAGGGACTCAAAGACTAGTTCTGAGACAGGTTTAAAGTGTTACAGCAAAGCACAAACACCCTACACTTAGACTCAATCAGCAAGCAAGCTAGTCACAGCAAGGCACAGACTTAACTTGACTCACAAAGCAAGACACTGATCAGACACCTTGAAGATTTATCAGGCTTGACTCAAACTACAGCACTTAGCACAAGTTTAAAGGATTTGAGAGATTTCTAAAATTAATTCATTCATAAAAGTCTGCTTAAAACAACACACAAAGACCTCCTTATATAGGGAGGCTGATACACTTGTGAACCTTTGGATATAAAGTCCATCCAAGCGCCAACTTTGGACTTGAACTACTACAACAGACACTAATTAAGGGCCTCACAAGAGGACGAGTTTAAAAACTAGGAAGTACAGACACAAAACCATAAAAACAGACTGATGCAAAAGTAATAAAGCAGCTTTTGGATTTTTCCTGAAATGGAAATCTGTTGTTCTTGTTGTCTTGCTGCTTTTGCTCTGGGTGTTTTGCTGCTCCTTGGGACTCTCTACTCTTATTGGAACTTAGATAAACCTGCCTTGGATGATGACAAGTTGACTTAGACAAAAAGAAATCACAACTGGAGTTGTACTTTCTCTGCTATGATGCTCATTGGACTCTGGCTTGGGCTGCTTGTTACTTGAGTATTTGCTAGACTTCTAAAGGAAATCTCCTGGACAAACTTGTTGATTGATGGGTTGCCTTGATGGTGGCGCTCTTGATCGTTGACTCCCATTCAACGAAGTTACTTCCGTCATCTTTTAGGAAGCACTTGTCCATGACGGATCTCAACCATGAGTCCTTACCCAAGGTTGCGTTGTTGGATGAAGTTGACATTGTGCGAATATGGTTACTACAACAAAAAGAAATATACAAACATTCATTGTTAATTTACTTGAAAAACATTTTAACAAGTTTAGCATTTATATAATGACCTCTCACTAAATTATATAAATGATTCCAAGACCCATCTTTAAATAAAAAATAGTCATCGCATGCTACCTTTATCTAGAAATGGTAAGTCATAATTTGACTAATTCTACTCTTAGAACTCTTGGTTGACGGATTTCAACTAAATCCATCTCCTAGTCCCAAGAATTCTACCCTTAGAACTCTTGGTTGACGGATTTCAACTAAATCCATCTCCTAGTCCCAAGATAACGCTTATCTCGTTGAGTCCAATCCAATTTTAGCTTGTGATCGTATCACCCTACTTACCCGAGGTAAAAAGGGACCCACGAGTGTGACAACCCTCGCTAATGCGGAAATAAAACATACAAGCATGTGATTAATATAGTGGAAGATACGGTATTTTTAAAACCTTTTTACATGCAATTAGAAAAGTACGAGGAATGTCAATAATTACAAACCAAAGTATAATATACTACAAGAGATGTAGTCTCTAAAAATGTTATCCAACAACAAAGTTATTAGCAACTAGCTAAACAACGTCTAGAGGTGACTCATCCAGGCCAACGCCCGCTAGCTCACACCCGAACCCAAAATACCACAAGCAAAAAGCCATCCAATCAAGCAACCTGTTCATCCATGAAAAACATGAACGCCACAGTTAGTGGGGAGTAACTCTGGGTTCTCCCAGCCATATCACATTAAACTTACATAAACGGAAATACAAAAGTACAAGCATGCATATATAGATATACATGTGAAATACGAGAAGGATAAATAGGGAATTCAATATATAAGAATGTCGATACATGAAGTGCAAAACCGTAACCATCATATTATAGAAAGACTCGGGGATGACACTCTTACGCAACCATACACTCACTAGGGCTTGCATCTCACCGTTAGCGGCATGAGTTTGATTAGATTGACACTCGACAAACAAACCATGTCAAGTCATCCAACGATCACGAATAATCAATCATATAATCATCCATCCAAACATACAAATACATTGACGACATCTCTCACGGTAAATGACACGCACTAGCACCGTGTCCCAGCAAGTATGATTAAAAGATATCCACGGGATAAAACACTGCCCTAAACGCATACACGATGCTACATTTCATATATGTAGACTAATTTCCTCCTGCTAGGACGACGATATAAATACCCGATCCTAGTCTAAACCTGGCCAGACTCTCGGAATAAATTATTTTCCAATTCGACAAGCGATGACATTTCGCATCTAAGACTCGGTCAATCATAGACGCCGACTACCCCAAATTCGGTCAACCTTCACGAAAGAGGCGGAAAAGAGCACAAGCCTCATAACAAGCGGTACGCTACATGCAATGACACCACCTCGCAAGTATACAACATTTGACGGCCGGGTCGATCAACGCAAAGCGTTCGCCTCCCAACAACGTCGTCATATGCCCACTAACACATGCAATCAAGCAGTAAGGAAACACTCCTCGTTCCGACATTCCAGCCTTACGAACGTGGAGTTAGCCAAGGGAATAAGAGTACAAAGCACATAGAAAATTAGTGCTCAAACCGTAACATGTGTAAAAACCGACTCAAAGTGGGACATACCAAAAACCGTCTCAAAACATGCGATACAAGCGAAGGTATTATCATATATTCGAAACATTAATATTTAAAGTCAACTTTTAGAGTCAAACCTGGAAGTCAACAAAAGTCAAAGTCAAACCCGAGACCCGAGACCCAAACCCGACAATTGGAGTGGGCTACAAACAAATCATCAATGCAAGAAGACCAAGTCCAAAGGGGCAAGGAAAGTCAAGACGCTCAACCAAGGGAAAAACTGGCAGAATGAAATGCTGCCAGCGCCAGGGAACGCTGCCAGCGTTCACACATTGGTGCCAGCGTCCTGGTCTCAGGCACGCGTTCCTTCATTTTTTGTCTTGTCATCAACATACAACAATAATCATTTATCATCACAAACCATCAATTCTCTTAACAATTATCAACTAACAACAACCATCATCAACAACACAATTCCTATGATTACTAACCTTATTCTAAATATGATTTCTAACATAGAAAACACATTAAAACAAGTAAATGATATCGAGTAACCCTTCACCGTTACCTTTATGCGTCTTTTATCGATTTCTATGTCTTCCTCCACTAGATAGTAATCTTTGTCGGGGTCTAGAAAGTCTCCACCTACAATTAGATAATAAAAGATGAATATAATTCACCTTTGAGAAAGACGGATAAATTTCAAAGTGAGAAAGAGGATAATTTTTTACCAATTAAGATAGAGGACGATGAGAGGGAAAGATTAAGACAAAAATTAGCGGAATTGAGCAAGTAACGAAGAAGTAGTGACGATCTTGAGCTTGATCAAAAATGGGAACTTAGGTTTTGGTGGTTTGATGAGGAAGAAGGAGTAAGTGGAAATGAAGGAAGGAGTTAGGGTTTATGAGGGAGATATAAGGAGAGTGAGTGGAAGAATATGGGAAAAGCCTATAAGCGACTTAAGACGTAACTTACTCGGAATCTCGCGGAAAGTCCGAAAACGAACTCGGATTTTCTAAAATAGACACGGGAAATTAAATTATAGACGAAAACTATTCGCTGAAAAGTATCCGTATAATATTTTTACTATAAAAATAGGGTACATTTGCAAGTGTTACAATCACCCCACCTTTTAAAAAGTTTCGTCCTCGAAACTTGAGAGTAGTAAACAAAAGTATCAAAGACAAGAATCGATTTTCAAAATCAACACGAAAACTTTGACAAGGGACACATTTATGAAACGAGCTTCTTCTTGAAAATAGTTTAAGGAAATTTTTCATAAGTGCGAAACCTTATTTACGGATCTCAAGAGTGCCCGTCGCGAACGAGAACTCTAATTATCCAAATCAAATCAATGTCTAAATAGTGAAATCGAAAATAAAACAAGCGTTAGTAAGTGCAGCACTAGTCACCAGACGTCTCCAATAACAAGTCCAAACATCCAACCAAACACAAAATCCAAATATAAAAGCGAAAGAAATCTATTTTCTACAAAAAGAGGATACAAAGTCCATCTTTAGACTTCTTTGAAAAGTTAAATTAGAAATACAATATGGAAATTCGAAGGTTTTCTCAAAGATAAAAGCAAAATAAGAAGGCATTAGACGTACATAGAGCGACTCACACATCTCACATCTCACACACAATTCAGGGTAACAAAATATATACAAAACACGCGAAAACGAAATAAATCAAACTCTTAGGGGTAGGAAGATCACGATGAAGTTGGCAGAAGGATCTACAAGAGTTCGACATCACTAACTCTACAAATAAACTAGTCCTCAAGAGAATGTAATTTACCTCAATTACTTTTTAACCATCCTAAATCGCCAAACTCCATAAACATTATTTACAACAATCACAAACAAAGCAACAAACATAATTATCTAAGATCCAACTAGCCTCATCCAAGGTCTCACGACAAGGGAAGATCCACAATCCGCTATCGATTATAATGATTCTTTAATATGCCATAACATCCTTAATTCGATCATTACTACGCTCGAAGCCTCAAATATAAATAGTCACATTAGCCAACTATGGTGGTTACTAATCCTCAAGATAAATGAGTTCACCATTCTAACTATATATTCCATAACAACTGAGCACTCACTATCCAAAGCTTGCAACGAACATTTCTCAATCTCAAACTATGATTCCTTAAGAATACAAGAAAATTACTAATTCCAAACCACAAAAGACCAATCACTAGGCAATCAGACAACCATTCAAATCATCTAGTTCATCTAAAACTCAAAATGAATCGATTTTCATTTATGACAAAACTCCTCAAACTTTGGTTACCGGCTTAAATTCCCTAAAGCAAAGTCTCTTTTAGAATCCACCAATTAGAGACATCTAATTCCCAAATGATATCCCAAGCCACCGTTATATTACCCAACAAAAACGAACTATTATCACGCTCAACTCGATTCCCAAAATAGTACTACAATAGCAAGCTCAATAAATGAAGCCATCAAGAGAGTACAATACCACCAACAGATTCATCCTAGGGTTTAAATCCTAATTCTATTCATGGTCAAAACCAACACGAAGCTAGCTAACAACACAATTATCTCACCAGAGGGAAGACAATGTCACCATGAAATTGGAAATGATACGAAATTTCGAGGGAAACACGAACGCGATAAGATCAGACGAAAATTAGAGGGACGCTAGAGGTTGGGAGCCAAGAGCTAGAAATTGAATAGATATAGCTATGAAGATAGCCAAGCAAAGGAAAAGATAAAAGAAAACATTTTCCTAGAAATCAGGCTTAGTAGGAACTTGCATGAAAGGAAATGGAAAGGAATAATGGCACGAGTAAAGGTTTAAGGTTTAATCCACAAAATTTCTCCTTTCAGACTTAGGGTGATAGCAAAGCAACTCATCCCAATAACAAAGGTCTCTTACAAGGGACCCTCGTACCATAAATGATCAAAGTAAGGTGCACCTAGATTTAACAAATCGATTACAACCCAATTCATTCATCCTTTCATATAGCACGGAATCCCAATTGCGGAATTGAAACTCAAGTATAGTAACATTTTCTAAATTCCGATGAACTCGCCCAGACTCTCGAAATAACATGTTCCGATTCGACATGCGATAAACATTTCGCATCCAAGACTCGGTCAACCAATAGAACCCGAGTACCCCAAATTCGGTCAACCTTCACGAAAGAGGCGGAAAGGGCACAAGCATCATAAACAAGCGGTACGCTACATGCAATGACACCACCTCGCAATTATACGACATTTGACGGCCGGGTCGATCAACGCAAAACGTTCGCCTCCCAACAACGTCGTCATATGCCCACTAAAACATGCATTTAAGCATTAAGGATACAACTCCTCGGTCCGACATTCCAGCCTTACGAGCGAGGAGGTAGCCGGGGAATGAGAGTTCAAGCACTTAACAATTAGTGCTCAACCATAACATATGAAAAACCGACTCAAAGTGGGACATATTAAAAACCATCACAAAACATGCAATACAAGCGAATGGGATATCATATATTCTAAACATGACTATTTAAAGTCATTACGTAAATTTATACGATAAACGAACCATGCGAACTATTATAAATGAAAGTATAAGAAAGAATAACAAGGGAATAGGCAGCGTGTGCCAGCCGGTCAAGGGGACCGGCTGCCGGCTACCCGGCTAGCACCATAGTAACATTTGAAAATCAACCAAAATACAGCATGATCCAGCCGGTCAAGTAGAGCGGCTGCCTGCTACCCAGCTGGACCGTAAGTCATACGAGAAAATAAGGAAGGAAATGGATGTGTCTCAGCCGGTCGGCCGGCTGAGACCTACTTCAAGAAAGTCCATAGACCTTAATTAGACTCCTCTAATTAGTTACTAAATTACTTGTTAATTTAGTATTTAATGATCTATGTAACATGCATGCAAATATAAAGACATTTATATAAAAGAATAAATTTCCTCACATTGATATAGAAATTAAATGGGCACAACAAGAACTTCTTCTTGTTGTGCTTGAGCTATTAATATGGATGAACAAGAACAATCTCCAAATTAGAAGACCTCCTTTGCAATGAGACTATTCAGGAAACAAGCTAAAACAATTAAAAATTGAACTAAGGTTATACACTTGGAAATTGCTCTGTTTTTGTTTGGACTGGATGCTAAAAGAAGGGGATAGAACCTTAACCAAAGCACAAAGCCAATGGTTGAGGGTTGAACCTTGATCCCAGCACATTGCTAAGGGTCTAAGCTCACTTCCAAGCACACAGCAATGGAAGTCTTCTCAAGCACACATCCAAGAGATATCAACCTTGATCCCATTCTCTTTTATGACTTGGTCGAAACGATGATTCCAACTCCAAGAAGCTTGCTTAAGTCCATAAATGGAACGCTTAAGCCTGCACACTTTCTTAGGATTTTTAGGGTCAATGAAACCTTCGGGTTGTACCATGTACAACTCCTCCTCCAAATAACCGTTTAAGAAGGCGGTTTTCACGTCCATCTGCCAAATTTCATAGGCATGAAAAGCGACAATCGCTAAGATAATCCGAATGAAACGCAACATGACTATGGGTACAAAGATTTCATCATAATGCAATCCTTGCACTTGAGTGAAACCTTTTGCCACTAGTCATGCCTTATAGGTGTCTGGTTGTCCCTCTACGGAATGCTTTATCTTGTAAAGCCATTTGCACTGAAGAGGCCGAACCTTATCAGGCAAATCAACCCGATCCCATACGTCATTCTCATACATAGAGTCCATCTCGGAATGCATGGCCTTAAGCCATAGCTTTGAGTCGGAACAGGTCATGGCTCCTTTATAGGTAGCGGGTTCGTTACTCTCTAGGAGCAAAACTTTGTCTCTATCGTTCTCCTCGACCATACCAATGTATCTATTTGGAGGTATGGAGACTCTACCCGACCTTCTAGGTTCCTCAGGAATATTAACCGCAGCAGAAGATGAAGGAACATCTTCCTCCAACGGTTGCTCGGTTGTTGGTTCTTGAATCTCCGACAGATCGAAGGTTCTATCATTCGTCTTGTTCTCGAGCAACTCTTTCTCTAGAAACTTCGAACTAGCCGCAACAAAAACACGTTGTTCGGTAGGCGAATAAAAGTAATGACCAAACATTCCTTTTGGATAACAAATAAAGTATGTCTTGACCAATCGCGGGCCGAGCTTATCCTCGTGTCTCCACTTGACATAAGCCTCGCAGCCCCAAACCCGAATAAAGGACAAGTTAGGGTCTGTTCCCTTCCACATTTCATATGGGGTCTTGTCAACAGCTTTAGACGGACTTCGGTTAAGTATAAGAGCAGCTGACAAAAGAGCATAGCCCCACAATGAATCAGGCACTACCGTGTGACACATCATGGATCGAACCATATCAAGTAATGTTCGATTTCTCCATTCGGACACACCATTTAATTGATGTGTTCCAGGTGGAGTTAACTGTAGTACTACACCACAGGTTTTAAGGTGTTGATCAAACTCATTCGAAAGATATTCGCCACCACGATTTCTACGTAGTGCTTTAATCTTTCTACCCAGCTGGTTTTCAACCTTATTCTGGTATTCCTTGAACTTATCAAAGGAGTCACTTTTGTGTTTCATTAAGTAGACATATCCATATCTACTCAAATCGTCCGTGAAAGTGATAAAATATCTATAGCAATCTCTAGCGTTGATTGACATAGGTTCACACACATCAGTATGTATGAGTCCTAATAGGTCAGCAGCGCGCATTCCAACACCTTTGAAGGAAATTCGAGTCATTTTGCCTATTAGACATGATTCACACATGACAAATGATGCATAGTCAAATGGGAAGATAGTCCCATTGTCAATGAGCTTCTTCACACGTTTTTCATTTATGTGTCCCATACGGCAATGGCATAGATAGGTTTGATCTTTGTCACCAACCTTTACCCTTTTATTACTCACATGCAATATATTTGTGGTTTGATCTAAAACATAAATCTCATTCATGGAAACTGCTTTACCATAAATCATTTCGTTAAAATAGAAAATACAACTATTATCCTTTATTACAAATGAAAAACCGTTTTTATCGAGAACGGAAACAGAAATAATGTTTTTAGATAAACTTGGTACATAGTAACAGTTATTTAAAAATAACTCAAATAATGTGCCATGAGAATCCAGCGTCCAGAGTCCATTATGGTTGTTTTTAGATAAACAGCGATGACTGAGAGAGTTAAAAATCAGAATTTTTCTCCTCTTTTCACCCTTGTGTGCCGTGAGAATCCAGAGTCCATTAGGGTTTTTTTTTCTCCTTTTATTACTCCTTGAAACCGTGAGAATAAGAGGAAAGAATAAAAAAAACCTAGTTTCTTTATTTCTCTCAACCAATATTAGGTAGTTAGCATATATCATTTAATATGTATATAATGTAATATGTATTCTAATTATTACTAGTAATGGACCGTCACATAAACCGAGTAATGCCGGACCAATACACTATAATAATATCGTGTAATACATATCCGCCAACTTAAATATAACAGTTTACATTTAGTTTAGACCAACATTATATACATTGTATTAAATATAACATTTTATATTCAATTACCAGCTAACATTATTTAATCGTTATTAAATAATCGTATCATCATCACATTGACTAACCTTTTAGTCAAATACATCGACTAACCCTTTAGTCATTTAATAAGGCATCAATATGATTATTTTCTCAAATAATCACATCTCACAAACACATCCTTTAGGTGGACTTTTAGGGATCAGTTGATCACGCCATCTGTATGACAATAACGTCAAACTTATCTAGCAAGCCAACCGTTATCGATAAACGTTAATCAACTGATTATAATACAAAGTATACCCTGTGAACCTTAGCTGTTATCACACTAACTGTGGAGGACACTAGCTCCAACACAACAATCTCCAACTTGTCTAACACAAGTGTGCGTCACCAATTCTCTTGTCTCTTTATCACATCTCCCACTCAACGCAAGGTGTGTTTCAGGTCGCACTTGCGATTGATTATATCTAGAGTGGTTTTCTCGATAGTAAGAGTAACTGTCTGACCGAAAAATCTACCATAGATCTTTTTCCGAGCGTGGCCATGCATTTACAGTAACTGTTGGAGTAAGTGTCCTTAACAAATAGTGCGATCACATAATTAAATCTCAATAATAAGAATACAAAGGGATGGTGAATATTATAGTCAACTGGTCAACATAAATCGGTAACGATTGGCTCAATTGAGTTTGACGTTACTGTCGTATGACGGTGGTGATCAGTTGATCCCTTGAGGTCACACTTAAAGGACAATCCCCTAATCATGTACATTAATTAATTGTATAGTGATACAGATTAATTAATCCCTTAAAATGAACCAAGTTCAAATTGTGAGTGAGAAATATATCTTATTGTAATATGATTAAATAAGATTCATTTTAGTAATTTAATTGTTATATTACTAAGAATGCATTATGTTTATGACACATTTGAGATAAGTTAATTTGGTTAATTATAATTACAAATTGTTGTAGATTATTTTAACCAAATATGAGAGGACCCATTTTATTTACATGTAATTATCAAATGTGACTTAAAATGTTAAGTCTAATTTATTTGTTATGAAATTGCATTTAAATTGGTTAAATGCACATTTATAAGCAAAATTACATGTTATATGTCACATGTCACACTTGTGACAAATGACAAATTGCAAAAATAAAATGGACACCCATATTACATGGGTGAACCGTTTTTGGTAGTGTACCAAGAGGGTGATTATTTTTGTGTATTATTCTAATTGGGAATTAGACATAATCATACCCAAAACTATTACCAACACTCAACCTTTTTACATTGTTAAGAACAATTGGAAGTGACAACACCCCACCCATGTGGGGTGTGTGTGGCCGGTTTTCACAACCCAAAAGATGGCTTGTTTTTCCTCTTATTTATACAATACACTACCTCATATAATTCATTCATGCAAAATCACTACTTCTCTTTACATTCTCACACTAAAAGAAAGCTTAAGAAGCATCACATTTCTAGTGTTCATTTACTAATAATATTACTAAGTGTAGTAATTAGATTATTAGTTATTTAAGGGATTTACTATTTTATACTAGTGTAGTATTTTAAATAGTGATTAAAGGGGTAGTCTTGAGTGCATCTAATAGGAGTGTTCTAACACTTAGAACTTGGAAGTTCATCCCTAACATTATAAGCTCAAGAACAAAGTAGGAAGGAGTCCTATTTTGTGCCCATATTTGTCATAAGATCAATGTAAGGAAAAATTCTTCTTATCTTTGTCTTATTTTGTTATGCACGCATAAGATTTATTTAGTTTAAGAGTAAACTAAATGTATAATGATATTAGAAGTGTCTAATATTGAGTTTAAGAAACTAACAAGTGGTATCAGAGCCAAGGTTGTTGCATGCATAATCGATTTATAGTTTTTTCGAGTTATGGTAACTTAATGAAAACTAGTAATTTGTGTTTTATAAGATAACATCACAAAGTTATTTGCATGTCAATATATTCTGGTCCTAATATGATTTTAGGTCATTTTGATGATTTATGGAAATTTATAGTGCTCAAATATGATTTTTAGTATTTTTATTATATTTTAATGAGTAAAATGATGTTTAAAATACTAAAAATAGTTAGACTTATCTTCTGACCTTGAAATTTTTACACAATATCACACATGCATTTTACTTACTGTATGTAAACATTCGTGTGAAGGGGACGTATTTCATGTGATTTATGATTTTTATACGATAAAATGAAATAAATAAAGGTCTAATGGTTTAAAATACTTCCGCTTTGAATCTGATAATGAAAGTTTAGTATGTTGTCACATGCATGTTTTCCTGTCATACTGGAAAATTTCAGACTGATGTGATTTGTCTAACATGATTTATGGATTTTTAATGTACAAATGGCATAAATAGTGACTAATTTAGTAAATATACTTCCGATTTGAATCTGATGATGACATTTTAGTATGTTGTCACATGCATTATTTCTGGTCATACTGGAAAATTTCAGACTTATGTGATTTGTCCTGCATGATTTATGAATTTTTAATGTAAAAATGGCATAAATAGTGACTAATTAAGAAAATATAGCTAAAATATTTTTCATGTCAAGAAAAAATTGTTCCTGGTTGCATAAATGTCCCACATTTCAGATATAAAGTTGAAAATTTAATATGATTAATTTTTGCATGCTTTATGTATTTTATTTGATAAAACCGATAAAGCGCAACCATTTTTCTCTAAACCGATTCGAAATTTTTAAACCATGATTTTTGACATTATGAGTGTCATGGAAGTGTTCCAGAATGTACAAAAATTTAAAATTCTAATTTTGAAATTATTGTAATTTAATTTGGATTTATTTGATTAAAATATGATCTTAAAGTCTAATTATGAGCAATTATACAACAACAAGTTGAATTATTGTCAAAATTGAGTGATGACTAATATTTGAGGCCTAAATGAGTTGGGATAATTAACTTGGACTTAAATATGATTTAAGTATTGTTTGGTGATTTTAAAGTGTTATTATCACGCATTTCCGTAAAACCGGGTTATATTCGATATAAACCGTTAAGTAGAGCGATTTGGCATTTAACATGAGCATGTTTTATACATATTATAATGCTGCATTTTATTTATGAATGTCATATTTTCAATTTATGAATGTCATGTTTTGGTTTATGTGACACCCTCAAATTTGCGGAAAGAAAAAAATTATTTAAATACATAAAAGATAATAAAACATAACGAAGGTGTCATAAAATAAAAAGGGTCATTACAAAACGGAAATAATATTCTACAAAAGAAATATACAAGACGGGAGACATATCTCCCGTATAAATACGGAATGAAAAGAGTATATAATAATATACAATCTAAGAACCGAATATAGGTTCAAGGTAAATACTTCGCTCGCTAGCTCGTCAATGTACCCCAAATATGCATCACCACCTGTTCGACCGCATTAAATATAAACACGGAAGCCACAGTCAGTGTGGAGTAACTCCGAGTTCTCCCAGCCACGAAATGTCGAGTTTAATGAAACATGAATAACATAAAAGCAATGTATATAGAAAATACAAAACCTTAACATATATGATATACTTTTTCATGTTATGAAACAATTAACTAACATATAACCTAGGCATATGAAAGCTATCATGTGAATCCGATAATAAAATATAACACGAGGTAGGGAAGCTCGTATGCTGGCTCAGCGGTTACCATGTAACATGGCCCTGATACACTCAAACCCTAATCAACACGTAATCATGTGAATCAGTTAACAATCGGAAATCCAAACTCTATCAATCTTAGCCGGCTTGCATCTCACCTTCTAAAACTCATAGAATCATACAAACATGAAAGACCAATACGTCTACAAACAGGCATAATTTCTTAGAACCGTCAATAGTCGACTTCTGTAACTCGAGGCTATACCACAAGGTAGGTAAAACATCCTAGTCCTCGACTGATCCGACGCTAGCGACAACAGCACTATTCCCGTTCCCCGTCCCATGACCTAACCGTCTATGAGAAACTCTACTAGGCGACCCCCTAAGCAGAGATGGCAGTCCTTTAACTGGGCTCCATTCCCCAAAGTGGAATCTATTAGGGCACGCCATGCCCGTACGGGAGATAGCCCCCCAGGCCGTGACACAAAAGCTATCAAGCTGTGAACTATATACTCGTTAAAGATAGTAAGGCCTATCAATGTCATGGTCCAAGCTACTCATTTAGAATTAGAATGGTCAAGACGCCATAAACTCATAATTCTCTATGGGTACTTAGTCAACACGACACCAACCATATAATCAAACAGTCACGGGAAAAACATCCTATCATGTGACTAATTGCATATAAATCATAATCAAATATCATATCGCCTCATATCTACTAAGGCTAATTCAATAATTAAATACAACCTTACTTTAAGACAAATCCCCGACCCGAGTCCCGCGACGGGTCATCAGTCAAAACGGGGCTGACTAGATCTTAGTTTGACCAAACCCGTTTGGTCAAACCGGCTAGAAACAGAGTCTTTACCACATAGACTTGATCATAAAAATTAACATATTCATTACATGTTATTTTATTAAAACTTCTAACATGTGAATTATTATATCATACCAAAAACCCGCTTGACTTAAAGGATATCAATTTAAACTATGATCTCGTCTTATAATTTCTAACATGTGAGAAATAATAATTTTATGAAAAATACTTTTAATTAAATAATTTACTTATTAAAATTTCCCACTTGCTAAATATTACAAAACACGATAAAAATAACGATAACTCAAAAACCGTCACAAGTCTAAGGAAGGGGACCCACGGGCTGATTTGGGCCGACTTGACACGGGCCTGGACTGGGCCCACGGCCTGGTTTGGGCCTGTTTTGGGCTGTTTTGTCGATTTTACTAAAATCGTTTCCTAATATTTCCCGCATGCTTAACATATTTAAAACCCGTCAAAACAACCATAAAACAATCAAGTATCGACACAACCCAAAGACCAAAACCCGGACCCACCATGGACCAACCCAGACCTGGCTGGACCGGCCTGAAGCGGTCTGAACCAGGCCTGAACCGGCCGGTTCACAGCCACCCTTACCCGGCCACTTCCACAGCCACAACAACCACCACCCTAAATTAATTCTAACATGATTTTAATTAACAACATCCATTTTTAAACATCCAATTCAACCATCATTCATACAAAATCATGGTTATAAATAAATCATACAATATGTCAAGAACACTAACATGATAAAAATTCCATACAACATAAAAATCATTACTACCTATCATGATACTACCAAAAACCATAAATCATAATACATGAACAAAAACAAAAGATGAACCAAAAACAAAAGAAACAAAGGCTATGTAACATTAAATCGTCGAGTAACACTCGGAATC
Organism: Heliosperma pusillum; assembly: GCA_022085475.1. NCBI lineage: Eukaryota > Viridiplantae > Streptophyta > Magnoliopsida > Caryophyllales > Caryophyllaceae > Heliosperma > Heliosperma pusillum. The sequence continues at coordinate 45,188 of JAIUZE010073276.1, read as the reverse complement.
GTTACCTTAGCTAGCAAAAACCAATTAGCACCAAAAAAATAAGAAGTATAAACCCGTCTACTAATCTTCACCCAAAATATACGAGTCACCAAACTTGTCTTCAAAATCTTCCCCTATGAGAAATGACAAGAAAAACATTATTAGAACTTAAACTTGATTTTCCATAATTAAATGTTGAAAACGATTTTGTCGGATTTGAAATTAAACCGTACTTGAAGATGGAGAGCGAAGAGTAGATTCTAGAAATATAAGTTAGGACGGATTTAATTAAGAAATGAAGGTTTTATGATGATTTTGCTCAAGAACGACGAAGAACAAATGAAGAACGACGAAGAACGAATGAAGAACGATGAAGAACGATTAATTAGATCTTAATTTGATTGATTGTAAAATGAAAAGTTGTTGGTGAGTAATGATGGAGTGTGCCGTGTACATATAGAAGAAATAATGAGTCGGGTTTTGAAATTGTTGTTACTGAATTGACTCGGATTTTATAATTATATTACGGTAATTGATTAAATATAATTAAAGATTAAGTTAATTAAACTAAATATCAAGATATTATGTTATTGTAATGAAAAGAAAGAAAATATCAAGGCTTAAGAGGGGAAAAAGAGACGTGAGAAATGGAGAGGAATCGGGTCCTGTTTTTACTTATTTGCGGAGTTTAAGTTGACAGACCGATAAAGTTACAAATATCTTAGATATTTTTATTAGTTTAATCATATTAATTAAAAGATCTAATATGAGTGGGAAAAAAGTGACATGGGGCGTGTGACTCATGTCAAAGTCGGGTTTCGGGACTTAAGTTGACCCGGGAATAGTTAAATGACGTTCGGGTTAAAACCGTAAAAGTTATTCTTTAATTCCAAATAAATTCAAAATAATTATATTAAATTTTCATAAATCCCAATAAATCTTAATAAAAATAAATTAAAAATATTATTTTTTTAAATAAAATTTCGGTCTTCAAATTACAATGCGAGTCGGAAAAAGATCAACGAAAGTCAAGTTGACTGAAAAGTCGAGAAAAGTCGAAGATGACTTAAAATCAAGAAAAAGTTTATGACGACTTAAAAGTCAAGAAAAGTCGATGACGACTTTTAAAAAGTCAAGGAAAGTCAAAGACGACTTAAAAAGTCAAGAAAAGTCAAAGATGACTAAAAACGGTCTTTTCATGAAATCTCTCAGACATTCCAAATACGAACGCGGAATTTCAAAATAAGACTCGAACAATAAATTCTATTTTAAAAACTTAAGTTCTACTGAAAAGTGTTAGTAAATATTTTTACTAGAAAAATTGGGTACTTTTCGGGTTGTTCCAATCACCCCTCCTTTTAAAAAGTTTCGTCCTCGAAACTTAGAAGAAGGAACGTAACATATATGTAGGTCTATTTCAAAACTTGTTAAAAATATATTTGTAACAAAATACGGGGTCTTATCACTGGGCCGGAAGGTTCTCGTCAGCTGTTACGAACACCAACGTCCCAAATCAAAGACTTTAAAAAGATACATTTTCGCATCAATAAATGAGAAAACTAGTTATCGAACGTCTCCAATAACAAGTCTCAACACTCCTTGACGGTAAAATACTTGAAATCATAAAACATTTCCAAAAGCTTTTAGTTCAAAATTTTTATAGTAAAGGTAATAACTCTACTATCTATGCTTAAAGTTTCTAACTAAAGCTTCTAAAAATCTATCTAAGAGAAATGATAATCGATAGAAGGAACGGAATATTCGAAAGAATAAATCGAATAGAAAGAAGAAAAGAGAGAAGGAAAGAAGAAAGAAGAAAGAAGGATGAACCCCAATACTATCTTCCCTCTATGAAAATTCAAATGTCGATCGTAACTCGACAATACTAACTGCAACAGAATCTATTCCTCAAGAGAGTGTAATATATCCTCCACATTTTCAATCATTAGATTCTTACCAAAATATTTCATAAGTACGACACATCGAGTAACATCTCCCCATTATTCAAATTCAATTACAATCTTCTAAGGTCCATCGATACGGTAAACTTCATAACTAACACCCCATGTAAGATTCATTACGAACTCTAATCTTCTTAGTTCCTTCAAAACTCTTATTGGAAACCACCATCAAAATATTTATAATTAGGGAAACAAGACCGCTAACAACCATAAGGTAAAAGAGATTTATCATGAAATCCTTTGATCCAATTTATTCCAAAAATTCATTCCTCTAAATTATTAACAATTAACCTTCTCATCCTCCAAAGTTGAATCACAAAATCTCAAAGAGATTAGTCACACAAATCTTATTTCACTTAACTTTTGCCAAACATAGGCAATGCAACCGTAAATCAATTTATTTATCTCTTCTAAACTCTCAATACATCGGTTTTTGCTTATAACAATATTCCTCAAGTTTGGTCATCCAAATCAAAAATTCCACAAGGTAATTATTCCCGTTAGGGTCCAACATTTAAAGACCATAATTTCCCAAGTAACACTTAAAGAATCACTAAAATTCTTAACCACAACTACCAACTTATCATTATGATTATTTCGATCCTCAAAATGATATTGCAACATTAATCTTTCATAGTCTAAAACCACTAAGAGACTTTCCTCCTAAGTTTATCCTCAAATCCTTATAATCATCTAAACACGGAACTAGCTAAATAGGATGGCTAGGTACCATATTCGAAACTTCTTATTTACTCCAAGATAGACATATCATAAGCATGGTCTTCAAACCAATACTAAACATCTAAGTCCAAAAGACTAAATTACTAATGAGTTAAGAAGTCATAGCCAACTCATTCGATCTTACACCCTCGAATATCATGAACTCTTTACACACAATTCATGACAAGTATCTAGCATTAAAATCATTAAACATAACTTACCACACCTTTCTCAAGGATACCAACTCTCACCACCATAGAGTGAAATTAGATCTATACTATTTTCCCCAAATCACAAGTTCATTCTAACAAACACTAATATTCCACAAGATTCAAAGTTCTTCCGACTAAGTATAATCTACCACAATCCGATGGTGATGACATCCATAAAAAATGTTACAAGAGGGAGGTAAGGATACCAATGGTAAATGGATGAACTATCACGATCAAGAGTAATTTCTAAGAGGCAAATAGTTGGAAGAGAAAGAAGCACCTAGATGGAAGGAAAAGGGCATAATACTATAAGGACGAGAGAATTCAAAGATGCAGAAGGAATTCACTTCAATTAGGCTTATAAATCTTCAAATCTTCGGTAGAGGATACTCCTTCTAGGTAACACATATTCCACCATAAGGCGTAATATTGCTCCTAGCAATCTGGCTAGCCACCCAAGCATAACCTCCTTGGCAATTGTCTTCTTTATGAGAAGGGACCTGGTTGGCATCAACAACGATCTCTTCTACACGAGGTCCAACCGTCTTCATAAGAAACAAAACAAATTAAGTTACTCCTAACAATTAGCATAAACAAATAGACTACAACATAAATCCTAATCTACCCATCTTACCCTTCTATCTCACGGTTTATTATTTTATTAAGGTCAAGTTATTTATACAAGGGTACACAAACGTGCGTCGGGAGCAAAATAGCTCTGATACCAACTGTGACACCCTCAAATTTGCGGAAAAAAAAAAAATAATTTAAATACATAAAAGTTGATAATATATAATAAAGGTGTCATAAATAAAAAAAATTCATTACAAAACGGAAATAATATTATACAAAAGAAATATACAAGACGGGAGACATATCTCCCGTATAAATACGGAAATAAAAGAGTGTATAATATTATACAATCTAAGAACCGAATATAGGTCCAAGGTAAATACTTCGCTCGCTAGCTCGTCAATGTACCCCAAATATGCATCACCACCTGTTCGACCGCATTAAATATAAACCCGGAAGCCACAGTCAGTGGGGAGTAACTCCGAGTTCTCCCAGCCACGAAATGTCGAGTTTAATTAAACATGAATAACATAAAAGTAATGTATATTGAAAATACAAAACCTTAACATATAAGATATGCTTTTCATGTTATGAAACAAATAACTAACATATAACCTAGCATATGAAAGCTATCATGTGAAACCGATAATAAACTATAACCCGAGGTAGGGAAGCTGGTATGCTGGCTCAGCGGTTACCATGTAACCTGGCCCTGATACACTCAAACCCTAATCAACACGTAATCATGTGAATCAGTTAACAATCGGTAATCCAAACTCTATCAATCCTAGCCGGCTTGCATCTCACCTTCTAGAACTCATAGAATCATACAAACATGAAAGACCAATACTTCTACAAACAGGCATAAGTTCTTAGAACCGTCAATAGTCGACTTCTGTAACTCGAGGCTATACCACAAGGTAGGAAACCATCCTAGTCCTAGACTGATCAGACCTAGCGACAACAGCTATTCCGCTCCCCGTCCCATGACATAACCGTCTATGAGAAACTCTACTAGGCGACCCCCTAAGCAGAGATGGCTAGTACTTAAGCTGGCTCCAGTCCCAAAACTGATCAGGCAGCCATGCCCCGACTTGGATATAAACCCACCAAGCCGAGACACAAAAGCTATCAAGCAGTGAACTCCATATGCTCGTTAAAGATAATACGGGCCTATCAATGTCATGGTCCAAGATACTCATCTAGAATTAGAATGGTCAAGACGCCATCTACTCATAATTCTCTATGGGTACTTAGTCAACACGACACCAACCATATAATCAAACAATCACGGAAACAATTTCCTAACATGTGACTAATTGCATATAAATCATAACCAAATAACATCTCGCCTCATATTTACTAAGGCTAAGTCATTAATTAAATACAACCTTACTTGAAGACAAATCCCCGACCCGAGTCCCGCGACGGGTCATCAGTCAAATCGGGGCTGACTAGATCTTAGTTTGACCAAACCCGTTGGATCAAACCGGCTAGAAACAGAGTCTTTACCACATAGACTAAGACATAACAATCAACATATTCATTACATGTTATTTTATTAACTTCTAACATGTGAATTAATATATCATACCAAAAACCCGTTTGACTTAAAGAATATAAATTTAAACTACGATCTCGTCTTATAATTTCTAACATGTGAGAAATAATAATCTTATGAAAAACCTTTTTAATTAAATATTTTACTTATTAATATTTCCCACTTGCTAAATATTACAAAACACGATAAAAATGACGATAACTCAAAAACCGTCACAAGTCCCAAAGTGGGACCCACGGGCTGAGTTGGGCCGGACCCCACAGGGGCCTGGACTGGGCCCACGGACCTATTTGGGCTGATTTGGCTGTTTTTCCAACTTTTACCAAACCGTTTCCTAATATTTCCCGCATGCTTTAACATAATTAAAACCCGTCAAAACAACAACATAACAAGCAAACATCGACACAACCCAAAGACCAAAACCCGGACCCACCATGGACCAACCCAGACCGGGTCTGAACCGGCCTGGACCGGCTGGTTTGGTCCGGTTTAGGCTGGTTTTTCCAGCCTTTTCCCACGGTTCCAACATCAAACAACAACCCAATTTCTTTCCAACATGATTTTTATTAACAACAACCATTTTAACAACCATCATGCAAAAATCATGATTAAAAATAATTCATCCCAATTCCTCAAGAACACTAAACATATTAAAGATTTCCTACACAACATAAAAATCATAACTTATGAATAATCATCAAAATTCATAAAGAACACTAAACATATCATAAATTTCCTACACAACATAAAAATCATAACTTTTGAAAAATCATCAAAATTCATAAAGAACACAAAACAACATAAAAACTCCATACAACATAAAAATCATCCTACTTATCATATTACTACTAAAATCCATAATTCATAAAAACATGAACTAAAATTAAAGATGAACCAAAAACTAAAGAAACAAAAAGCTAAAGGCTATGTTACTAACTAAAATCATAATTAACCATAACATGAACCAAAAACTAAAGGCTATGTGACATTAATTCGTCGAGTAAAACGGAATTGTTACCTTAGCTAGCAAAACCACTTAGCACCAAAATAATAAGAAGTATATAAATAAGAACCCCTTCTACTAATCTTCACCCAAAATATACGAGTCTCCAAACTCGTCTTCAAAATCTTCCCCTATAAGAAATGACAAGAAAAACATTATTAGAACTTAAAACTTAATTTCTCATAATTAAAGTGTTGAAAATGATCTTGACGGAATTGAAATTAAACCGTACGTGAAGATGGGGAGCGAAGAGGAGAGTCTAGAAATATAAGATAGGACGGATTTAATTAAGAAATGAAGGTTTTATAAAGGTTTTGCTCAAGAACAACGAAGAACAAATGATGAACGACGAAGAACACGAAGAACGATTAAAGAAAGTGATATTTTGATCTGTATTTGATTTATTGTAAAATGAAAAGTTGTTAGTGAGTAATGTGGGTGTGTGTGTGCCGTGTAATTATAGGCAAAAAGGGATGTCGGGTTTTGAAATTGTTGTTACGTAATTGAGTCGCGTTTAATAATTATTTTACGGTAAACGATTAAATATAATTAACGATAAAGTTAATTAAACTAAATATCAAGATATTATGATATTGTAATGAAAAATAATGAAAATATCAAGGTCTAAGAGAGGACCAAGGAGCCGTGTGATGTTGAGCTTGTCGGGTCTGATTTTGAGCGTTTTGCGTAATTTTCGTTAACTGATCGATAAAGTGAAATAATATCTAGATATTATGATATTGTAATCAAAAGTAATGAAAATATCAAGCCCTATTAGAGGGGAAAGAGAGCCGTGTGGAACATGATGAAATCGGGTCTGATTTTTCTCGATTTGCGTAATCTCCGTTGACGGATCGCTAAAGTAACAAATATCTAAGATATTTGTATTAGTTTAATCGAAAGAATTAAAATATCTCAAGTGAGTGGAAAACGATGACATGGGCGCGTGACTCATGCCAAAGTCGAGTTTCGAGTTTGTTACGGGATTTACGATGAGTCGGAAATAGTTAAATGATGTTCGGTTAAAAACCGTAAAAGTTATTCTTTAAATTCCGAATAAATTCAAAATAATTATATTAAATTATGATAAATCTTAATAAATCTTTATAAAAATAAATCAAAAATATTATTTTTTTAAATAAAATTTCGGTCTTCAACTTACAAGGCGAGTCGGGAAAAGTCAACGAAAGTCAAAGTCGACTTAGAATTCAAGAAAAGTCACAGATGACCTAAAAGTCAAGAAAAAGTTTATGACGACTTAAAAGTCAGGAAAAGTCGATGACGACTTTTAAAAAGTCAAGGAAAGTCAAAGACGACATAAAAAGTCAAGAAAAGTCAAAGATGACTAAAAACGGTCTTTTCATGAAATCTCCCAGAAATTCCAAATACGAACGCGGAATTTCAAAATACGACTCGAAACAATAAATTCTATTTTAAAAACTTAAGTTCTACTGAAAAGTGTTAGTAAATATTTTTACTAGAAAAATTGGGCACTTTTCGGGTTGTTACAGAAGGAGTTCTTATTGTGGCCTTATTAACCGAAAAATCCCAATGTAAGGATGTTTTCGTCTTATATTTTCTTTTATGCTTTTATATTTGCATGCATGATAACTAGATCCTAAATCATTAAGTTAATGTAATTAAATGAACTAACTAGAGGAGTCTAATTATAGGTCTAGGACTTTCATGTGGTATCAGAGCTCAATTGTTACATGCATGTTGATTTTAAGCATTAAAATCGAATTATACGATAAACTGGGTAATTTTAAATTTATGTTAAAAATGGTTTACACAAAATTTTTGATTTTCATGCATACCTACTGACCGTAAAATGGTTGTGGTCAAATTTGATGATTTTAGGGATTAGTTTGCTATTTATTTTGATTTATGGCCTTTAAATCATGTTAATATGCATGTTTTATGTTAAAAGTTAACTAAAAAGAGTTGCATGTTGATTCTGGCCTTGAAATTTTTATCTGATCTCACATGAATATTTTACATATTAAATGTAAAATTTAGTGACTTTTAATTAAGTTTTGCATGATTATTGGTTTTTATGAGATAAAAGACAATAAAGTGAGATTATTATGTTCATAAAATTGAAACGTCCTTTTCTGGTTTTGAAAATTTTTGGTACATTTTATAATCTGATTTATATCATCTTGGTGAAATTTTATAGTTTGTTTCATTATTGTACTATATTAAATGGTTTTTATTTGATAAAACCGTTGGATACATAGTTATATGTTCATAAAATTAATTTAAATTTTTTGGGCAAATGTTTCTAGTTTTTGGAGTTCCTGGAAATGTTCCAGAATGTATAATATTTTTGGTTTCAAATATTTATGACTTTTATATGTTTTTTGGGTTTGTTTCATAAATGTTATGATTAAACCTCTATATTTAGCAAATACGATCAATTCAAACTAATTAAATTTAAAAAAAATTAGTGGGGACTAATTTTGAGTTCTAAATCTGTTTAGATAATTAGTTTGAGCTTAAATATGATTTAAGTGTTGATTATTGATTTTTAATGGTTAAAAATTGATAAAATCCATAAAACCGAGCTAGATTAAGCATGATAAGTATAAGGGCGATTTTGGCATGATTATTAGAGCATTTTATTTATGTTGTTATTCTTGAATGAATGAATGTCATTTATTTAATTTTTAATGCAAGTTGTACCTAATATGGCCTAGATTATTTTAAATGGTATTACCCGTAATGTAAGGGAATATCGATTCGGTTGTAATTTTATTTGCGATGTCGTATCGCCGTTTGTAATAATTTAATTTCATTTTTAGATCAAATGTATAATAGGAATTTTATTTGTATCTTTTTGTAATTAATTATTATGAAGACGGAGATTCCCGAAGTCGGTGTTCCAAAAGACGGTGCCTTTTTGGAGCATGTTCCATGAAGAGGCAAGGGGCCAGGGAGTTGGTTTCCGATTTTGTAATCGTCTAGTTAATTAGATTAGCTAGGTGGCCATACTAGGATTTATAATTTTCTTGCTTTATGTTTTTCGCTCTTGCAAAAATCGCCAACATGCATTTTTATTTCGCGATTGTTAATTCAACGTTATTCAAAATTCACCGATTTAGTTCACTTATAGGGAATTAATGACTAAATTGACAAGATCTCTCACATATATTAAAAAAAAATTGAGATTAGCCTTACCAATTAGTAACATCTATGAATCCCGTGTTCATTAGGGCTACCACGCTCGTGGGTCTCTTTTTACCTCTGGTAAGTAGGGTGATTCGATCACAAGCTAAAATTGGATTGAACTAAACGAGATAAGCGTTATCTTGGGACTTGGAGATGGATTTAGTTGAAATCCGTCAACCAAGAGTTCTAGGGGTAGAATTAGTCTAGAAATGACTTACCATTTTTAGATAAAGGTAGCAAACGATGACTATTTTTATTTAAAGATGGGTCTAGGAATCACTTATTTAATTTCGTGAGGGGTCATTATATGAGTGACTTGTTAAAATTGTTTTACAAGTGAATTATTTGTAAGCAATGAATGTTTATTTTCCGTTCAATCGTGGAAAGGAGTTTTCATTATTTTATACGGTAGCATTTTGATTGCGATCTCCGTTTAAACCACCGTAGCTAAAGACAAAATGATTTTTTCGTTTGATCCTCACATTAACCATTGCAAATGTCTCTTATGAAGAGTATATGAATATGTCACACTTAGTCAAAAACGTTTTGATTTTGTTTTAGTCACGTCTCCTTATTACAATGGTGCATCAATCTTTTTGCTCCAACGAAAATATTTGTAATTTTTGGTATGTCTTCATAATGTTCCTTATCGAGGCTTACCTCATAAGAGGCCAAATCAATTGGGACGACTAGGTTAATCGATTTATTTGAAATCGTGAATAACCAAATACCGTAGTCACTTTATGAAAGGTATATCCTTTTGAAGGTAAAACAATGAATGAAATGAAGAATAGTCTTCATTATATTTCTAATATATTGGTCTAAATAGAGATTCATGAAAGTGAGTAGGAGCTCTAAGAAAGATGTTTTATTCTTGATTTTGAAGAATAGGACGAGGTTCAAGAGTAGGTTGGCACGTTGTTGGCAAAAGACAAGGGAAAAAGGGAAGACTATTTTGAATTGTAAAGTCAAAAACCAAGCAAGGTGTCGAACCCAACTTTTGATGATTCTATTATTATAGTGTAGGACACTAGAAAAGAATATGTCCCATGTTTTTGGAGAAATAGAAATTGAGTGTACTACACCTAAAAGTTTTTTTATCCATAATATCTATATGATCGACATTTATTTTGCTAAGATGCATGTTTTGGGTATTAGATACCCATTATGGTTTTCATCGATGTATACAATGCATATAATAAATCGTGCGACGACTAACCATGATTAAATGTCGACCTACAAGGGAAATATAACTATTTTAGTTTTATTTCTATAGAGACATATAAAAGTTATAATGTGATCAATCTAGTTTTGGATTTACAGGTATACTTTAATAAACGTTATTATGAACATGACCTCTAAATAAAGAATATAGTATCCACTTTAGTGTACGACACAAGTGTTTCACTTTTGTGAATGGAACAAGCGTTGTATCTTTTTATGCCTATACTTGGTCAATTCTTATCCCATACCAATCAAAGGTAATTATATTCTTGACGTAAAACTAGAAATTACTTGTCATATAGATTGAAAAAGGCTCAAAATTGGTGACCCAAATCTAATCTTAATTCTGGATTGTGTAGCACATCTAAGGCATTTGATTTTGAATCTTATGGTGTGTGCGAATCTTGTATTCAAGGCAAGATGATTCGTGCCCTTTTTTGTTGAAAAGGAAATCGAATAGGTGAGTTATTGGCCCCATTACATAAGAATATGCGTGGTCCAATAACTAACACAACCAGAGATGGTAATGGCTACTTCACTTTATTTACCGACGATTTAAGTAGACATTGTGTTTGATTCTACTTAATGAGGTGCTAAGAGAAATCTTTGAAAGGTTCAAAGAGCTTCAATGAGAAGTAGTTAAATACCAAGAGTATTAGGTCAAGGGCTAACGACCAAATCGTAACAAGAAATATCCAAGTATTGACTTTGATTTTCACCAAAAGTATTGTGAAATAGTTTTACGAGTTAACTTCTCTAACACACATTATGAGATAAGGTGTTGTTGAATAGAGACACAGAACCTTATACGATATGGTTTTGTCTTTGTCAAGTCAAACTGAGTCATTTGACTAACCTTGGGATCTTAATATTTTTGTCTGCTATTTCTCTTCCCACCATTTCTAAGCACATTTAAAACTGAAAGATTTTATTTCATATACGATATGGATAGGTAGCGTAACTAATTTATAAGTTATCCAAATGAAATAAGTGCTCAATAATCCTACATTGAACACGAGAGCAAAGCGTTTGTGACTCTAAATGTTGTCTTTCAATAAATATACGATTATTTCTTGATAAGACAGAGTGGGAGAAAATGTTTCTAGAGCCAGAAATTGAGAATATGGTCCAGAAAAAGTTTCCTCATTGCTTGTTCAGTAGTTGTTTATTCGAAACCTAGGAGGTCAGGTGGAATTTTTTCACTCTTTAATAGTGATAAATTCGTATTACTTCTAGAAAGTGACTCACCAGTGAATTATAAGAGACTGTTTCTAGTCTCAACTTCATGCTATGGCTTAGAGTCATGCGATTCGTAATGGACTCCATGCACGATGGTCATGAATGTGACCTGTTGATTTTCACTTGAAGAAGTACGACCTCTTTAGTGTAAATTGATTTTTAAGATCGAAATCTGCATGGTTGAACATTAAAATGTCTTCAAACATAAATTGGTAGGCAAAGAGTTTACACCAATTACAATGCTTTGATCCATTCGATAACACTTAGCGATTAAAGCATATCCTAATAGTATGATGTCAACTGGATCTCAAGAACCACCTTCTTGAATACGATTCTAGAAGAGGTAGTATATTTTATATTCACATGTGGGTTCGTAGATCCTAATTATCCTAAGTTAATTTGCAAGCTTAAGAGGATGTCTTAAGTAACCACTAAATAGTTGGAATTAGTGTGTCAATCATGTCATAAAATATTTCTCGATATCTCGAGGAATTATGTTTATACATGAAGTTTAGTGGGAGTAATGTGGTTTTCATCAGTCTTATATGTGGAGACATATTGATCATTTTCGATGATGGAAGATTTTGGAGAAGTAGAATACATCTCTTAGATATCTGGATTTATGAAGATAAAACTAAAAGGATATCAGCGTTGAGTCAAAATTCTTATGTTGATAAGATCTTTGACCAGTTCAAGGAGGTTGAACACATAATAATTGATTCCTTTTTGCTTCCGCTGCGGGATCAATTATATATGCTGTGATGTATACTCAATCCGACATTTCGCATGCTTTGAGCATGACAAGTCGTTTGCAATCAAATCCAAGTGAGAGTCACTTAATAGCCTTAATGAACATCCTTAAGTACCTGCGAAGGACTAAAGATATGTTCCATGTGTTTGGAGTTTACCATAAGTTGTGTATAAGGGGTTACACAGACTTCAGTTTTCAAACTGATCAAAGTGATTTGAAATCACGAACTGGCTGTGTTTTATAGAAGATTTATCTGTTGGAAATTTTCCAAGCAGTTTATCATTGCGGATTTCACAACGGAAATGGAGTACATTGCATCATTTGATGATGCAAATCAAAGTAGCTTGGATTCGATAGTATTGGAGGGACTAGAAGTAGTTCCTATAGTTGTATATCCTATCCCATGATACTAGTAAAACAGTGGGAGCTACCATTAGGCCAAGAGTCCTAAGTCTAGATTCAAACCTAGACACTTACTCAGAATGTTTTTATGTAATATGAGATTACGTAGACAAAGAGAAATAGCAATCAGAAAGATGGGAAAGATGCAAGTATTGCTAATCCATTAGCTATGCTTTTGCAGGCTGAACATGATAGTCATGTCATTTCAATGGGGATTGAAATATGTACCTGCATTGCTAGAGATTATGAGATATGAAATTATTGATAGCATATCAATTTTTCCAGATATTTGATAATCGCATTCATTGTTAGAGTTTCATTAAAACTCCTTATTTAGTTTGACTAAATTTTAATACTTTGTTTATCCGAATTGGTTGAAAGAAAAGTTGAACCCAATACAAGTGCACATGATGAACTTAGTATTTTGTCCCTAGTCATTCATTTGAGGTGACGTCTCGAAGTGACTAGATTGTAAGTCGATCGATGGTTGGTTCAGCACCATGGGGTCAAGGAGATGACTGGTCGTTTACATAGACAGACTGTTGAGACACTCTGTCGGGCAGTGACCATAATAGAGTCCCTTATCAAAACTGTTGAAGCCTGGTCGTGGCGGGGATTTCTATTTTATTCCTATGAGTCAATTCTTTAGACTGGCGACCATTTACCTAAGTCGATGTAGTTTTTGATTGACTTTGGTTTTTGTCCTAGGTCGTGCCTTGAAAGGAGGTTGATGGACATCTTCTGGGTCATGATGATCTGCATCATTCAGTGTAAGATGGGTCAACAGAAATTGTCCACGCACGTTGGGTATTAACATCTTTGGGTCACTCGAGGAGTAGTAATTGCAAATGCGTGGCCACGCTTGGAAGTGATCTCTGGTAGATTTTCCGGTCAGACAGTTAGTCTCCTAAATCGAGAAAACCACTCTATTTATTATTTTCAATTGCAAGTGCGACCTGTAAGACACCTTGCAATGAGTGGGAGGATGTGACACAAAAGAGACAAGAGAATTGGTAGCACACAACTTGTCGTGACAAGTGGGAGATATTGTTGGAGTAGGAGTCCTCCACAATAGTGTTGCTACATGCACAACTTGTATCGGACAAGTGAAAGATTGTTGGAGTAAGTGTCCACCACAATAGTGCATTTATATAATGAAACTCATTAGGAATATACGTGGCATGATTAGTATATTTTGATACTCCACGTCAGTTGATTAACGTCAGTTGATACTCCACGTTATTGTCGTATGACGACGGTGATCAACTGATCCCTTTAGGTCACACCTATAGGATGAGACCCAAATGGAACACTAATTATTTGTATACGATACAGTTTAATTAGGGCATTACATATATTTAATATGTACGTTTAGTTACGAGAGTTATTTATTGGAAATTGAGTTAGGAACTCATTCCACTTAAGTTTATAAGTCAATTATACGATAACTGACTGAATAAATTTTACGTCTTATTTTAATACGATTAAGTAAGATTTAATTTAGTGATTAATCGTTAATTCATTAAATAAGTTGAGGTAATGCATATATTTTGAGGTAGAGGTAATTAGTTAATTATATTTACAAGGAGTTGTAAAATAAATTAACTGGGCATTGTGGGATCCATTATATGGTAAAATATCACTTAAAAGTTAAGTACATATTGTTTATTAATTTATGTCATATAATTGTTATATGATCAAATTAACACTTAATTATACAAGATAATTAAACATATGATTATAAGTATTTGTGGGACAAATATCAAAAATCAAAATGGACCACGATACACATGTGGAGGCCGGATTTTGATAGTAGAGAATAATGATGATTGTTCTCTACTAATTCAATACTCCACCATATGATTATGACATGTATGACACATGATCATTATCATTATACAATCTCATACACTACCATTATGCATGTGAATAAAATAAGAAGAAAATCACCCATTTTGGGGCTAGAGGGTGCCGGCCAAAAGGCCATTAAATAGAACAAAAGTTGTTCAATTTTTCCACTTGATTCTTATGCTTATTTTCTTCTTCTTTCTAAAAACCTCCAACATCTCTATAAACTCACATGCAAACTAATATTCATGTCATATTACTAGTGTAGTAATACAATAATATTAGTAGTGTTAATTCTTACTTATTATCTAGTTATTAATAAGCTAAGATTATTTGGGTTTAATCTTGGGTGCAATAAGAAGGAGACCTTCTACTTTGGAGGTTGTTTTATGGAGGATCATCCACTAATTACATGCTCAAGAACAATAAGAAGGAGTTCTTATTGTGCCCTTATTAACCGAAAAATCCCAATATAAGGATGTTTTCGTCTTATATTTTCTTTTATGCTTTTATATTTGCATGCATGATAGCTAGATCCTAAATCATTAAGTTAATGTAATTTAATGAACTAATTAGAGGAGTCTAATTAGAGGTCTCGGACTTTCATGAACAACGTCACTACTCAAGCTAAGAACAGTATAACCGACTGTCCAGCAATATAGGAATAAGAATAACCAATACTATAAGAAAATATAGTGTTATAGTCCAACTAACTATAACACCAAAAATAAACAAGTACATATGACTAAGGTTATAATATCTTGACCTATAACATTACACCTCAAAGGTCATGTTATAGTTCAAGTTACCCTAACACCAGACACAAAAGCATATAACATCCCATGTTATAATACCACCAATTATAACCTTCACTTAACCTCAATGAAGTTATAGTAACTCCGGCTATAACCTTAGTTAAGCCTGTCAGGTTAAAGTATCATCAACTATAACCTTCACTTAACTTCAGCAAAGTTACAGTACCTTCAGCTATAACCTTCACTCAACTTTAGTGAATTTATAGCAATTCAACTATAACCTTAGTTAAGCGTGTCAGGTTATAGTATCATCAACTATAACATTCACTTAACTTCAGCAAAGTTATAATACCTTCAGCTATAACCTTCACTCAACTTTAGTGAAGTTATAGCACTTCAAGCTATAACCTTATACGTGCGAGGTTATAGTATCAAAAACTATAACTCTCTTCCGTCATGGGTTAGTCCTCTATAACACCGCCACCGAAGGGTCGACTCCACGGTACAAACCGCCATGTCACCACAACGAGTCTTGTTATAGTACACTGCACCATAACGTCACTTTCAAAGTTATAGCTCAAATAGGTATAACTAGGGTAGTATGACAACCCTCGCGAATGCGGAAAAATAAAACAAACAAGCATGTGAATTATATAGCGGAAATATGAAGTTTTAAAAACCTTTATACATGCAAGGAAAGAATACGAGGAGTGTCAAATATTACAAACTAAAGTACGAATTATACTACATCAAGAGACGAAGTCTCTCCAAAAAGTTAACAAGTAAAAGTGTTTAGCAAACAAGCTAAAATCATCTAGAGGTGTTTTAATCCAGGGACAACGCCCGCTAGCTCACACCCGAACCCAAAATAGTCAAGCAAAAAGCCATCCATGCAAGCAACCTGTTCATTCATGAAAAACATGAACGCCACAATCAGTGGGGAGTAACTCCGGGTTCTCCCAGCCATATCACATTAAACTTACATAGAAGGAAATACAAAAGTAAAATCATGCATATATGAATATACATGTGAGATACGATAAGAATAAATAGGCAATTCGATAAATAATGATAAGAACATATGGAATACAAATCCGAATCCATCATGTTATTCAAAGACTCGGGGAAGACACTCTTAGGCCACCGAATACGCTCACTAGGGCTTGCATCTCACCGTTAGCGGTATAAGTTTGATAAGATTGAGACTCGACAAACAAATCACACCAAGTCATGTGATGATCACAATAAATCCATCATATTATCATTCATTCAAACATACCAATACATAGACGGTGCCCAATCATGCAATGACCATGAATAATATCATGAAATCACGCATTCAAGAATGACGACACAAAGACGACATCTCTCACGGTAAATGAAACGCACTAGCACCGTGTACATGGCAAGTATGATTAACAGGCATCCACGGGATAAACATTTCCCTGAACTCATACACGATGCTACATTTTGTATATGTAGACTAATTTCCTCCTGGTAGAACGACGATATAAATACCCGGTCCTAGTCTAAATCTGGCCAGAATCCCGGAATCGCATTTTCCAGTTCGACATGCGATAAACGTTTCGCATCCAAGACTCGGTCAATCATATGACGCCGAGTACCCCAAATTCGGTAGCTAAAATTCACGAAAGAGGCGGAAAAGAGCACAAGCCTCATAACAAGCGGTACGCTACATGCAAATAACACCACCTCGCAAGTACACAACATTTGACGGCCGTGTCGATCAACGCATAACGTTCGCCTCCCAACAACGTCGTCGTATGCCCACTAACACATGCAATTAAGCAGTAGGATACCTCCCCGTTCCGACATTCCAGCCTTACGAACGTGGAGGTAGCCAAGGGAATGAAAGTACAAAGCACATAACAAAAAGAGTGCTCAAACCGTAACCTTTGTAAAAACCGACTCAAAGTGGGAACATACCAAAAACCGTCACAAAACATGAGAATAGGGAACCATATAAGTTTAAATATGATAAACATGAGTCAATACATGATACATAAGCATTAGAACAAGTTTATGAAGCATAAAGAATAAAAAACATAGATACCTCTCCAAAACCACGTTGTTTGGAAACCAACGAAAACAAGGGTCCACTTCAAACGGTTGTAACTAGAGTTCTAGACATGCAAATGCATAAATTCTAAATGGAGGTGATAGCTTATCCTCTTACGGTTCCAACGGGATGTCACACGCCCAAATCAAGCAAGTAACAAAGGAGATATGATCATTTTACGAAAAGGGGTCAGTGCAGTGAAACTGCACAAGTCACGACCGTGACTTGTATTTCACGACCGTGACATGTGTTACCAATTCACCCGTGAGCCTTCAACATAAATTCAATCCTATGATTTCCAGTTCTCATAATCCATTTCTAATAACTATCAACAATCAATATTCATCATCAACAATCATCATCCATAACATGATTCCTAAACTTACTAATCGTATTCTAATACGATTTCTAGCATATAAGCATGTAAAACACGTCAATGATTATCGAGTAAAAAACCCTTCACATCAAAATCAACCGTTTACCTTTTTTTCGCGTCTTTAAAAAAACTGTTTCTAAACCTTCCTATCTCTCCACCTACATACAATTAGATAATAAAAGATGAATATCATTCACCTTAAGAAAGAGGGATAATTTAAAAAGCGAGAAAGACGGTAATTTTATTACCAATACGGATAGAGGAAGCTAAGAGGGGAAGAATAAGACGAACTTACGTGAATTTGAGCGAGTAAGGAAGGAGTAGCGACGAATCTAAGCTTGATAAAAATGGTGTTTAGGTTTTTGGTGGTTTGATGAGGAAGAAAGAGTAAGTGGAAAATGAAATAAGGATTTAGGGTTTGAGGGAGTATATGAAGGAAAAAGTCAACGAAAGTCAAAGACGGCTCAAAAGTGAAGAAAAGTCAAAGACGACTTAAAAGTCAAGAAAAGTCAAAGACGACTTAAAACGGGATTCTCATGGAATATCGCGGAAATTCCAAATACGAACTCGGAAATTCTAAATTCGACTCGGAACATAAAATTATAAATTAAAACTTAAATTTGCTGAAAAGATTTCGTAAAATATTTCTACTAGAAAAATAGGGTACATTTCCGGGTGTTACAATCAGCCCACCTTTTAAAAAGTTTCGTCCTCGAAACTTGAGAGTAGAAAACAAAAGTATCAAAGACAAGAATCGGTTTAAAAATTAACAAGAAAGCTTTTACAAGGGAAACATTTATGAAACGAAGGTCTTCTCGAAAACGATTTAAAGAGAATTTTCATAAGTGTGAAACTTTATTTACGAATCACAAGAGTGCCCGTCGCGAACGAGAACTCTAATTATCCAAATCAAATTAAAGTCGAAATAGTGAAATCGGAATTCAAAACAAACGTTAGTAAGTGCAAGACTAGTTATCAGACGTCTCCAATAACAAGTGCAAACATCCAACCAAACGCAAAATCCAAATATAAAAGCAAAATAAATCCATTTTCTCCAAAAAGAGGGTACACAAACCATCTTTAAAACTTCGGTGAAACCATAGATTGGAAATACAATATGAAAATTTGGAAGTTTTCTCAAGGATAAAATCAAAATAACACGACATTACACGTACATAGAGCGACTCGCACATTTCACGCACAATTCAGGGTAACCAAATGTATACAAAACACGCAAAAACGAACTAAATCGAACTCTTAAGAATAGGAAGATCAAGATAAAGTCAGCAGGAAGATCTACAAGAATTTGACATCACTAAATCTACTAATAAACCAAATCCTCAAGAGAATGCAATTTACCCAATTTGCAACTCATCATTTTCAATCATCAGAAATCCTACAAAAATATTCCATAATCACGAAACTTCGAGTAACAAATCCCAATTATTCGAATCCAATTAGAATCTACTAAGGTCCATCGGCACGGTAGACTCCACAACTAACAATCCACATGAAAGATTTATTACGCACTCTAATCTTCTTAGTTTCATCAAAACCCTTACTAGAAACCACCAACAAAATATTTATCTCTAGGGAAACATGATCGCTAACAACCACAAAGTAAAGAAACTTACCATGAAATCCTTTAATCCAATTTACTTCAAACTCTCTATCCTAAATTTACAATGAACTTTCTCATCCTCGAAAATCAAAACACAATCCACGCAACCAAACATAATTATCTAAGATCCAACTAGTGTCATCCAAAGTCTCACGACAAGGGAAAATCCACGATC
Organism: Heliosperma pusillum; assembly: GCA_022085475.1. Taxonomy (NCBI): domain Eukaryota; kingdom Viridiplantae; phylum Streptophyta; class Magnoliopsida; order Caryophyllales; family Caryophyllaceae; genus Heliosperma; species Heliosperma pusillum. The sequence goes on along the minus strand of JAIUZE010073276.1, from coordinate 25,537 downwards.
CATTATCGGTTATAAGGATTCTTTAATACGCCACAACATCCTTAATTCGATCATTACTACGCTCGAAGTCTCAAATATAAATAGTCACATTAAAAAACTATGATGGTTACTAATCCTCAAGATAAATGGGTTCACTATTCTAACTCTATAATCAATAACAACCGAGCATTCACTATCCAAAGCTTGCAACGAACATTTCTCAATCTCGAACTATGAGTCCTTAAGAATAAAAGAGAATTACTAATTCCAAACCACAAATGGCCAATCACTTGGAAAACAGACAACCATTCAATTCATCTAGATCATCTAAAACTCAAAATGAATCAATTTTCATTTATGACAAAACTCCTCAAACTTTGGGTACCGGCTTAATTATCCTAAAGCAAAGTCTCTTTTAGAATCCACCAATTAGAAACATCCAATTCCCAAATGATATACCAAGCAACCGTTATAATATCCAACAACAACGAATTATTATATGATCAACTCAATTCTCAAAATAGCACTACAATACCAAGCTCCAAATCTAAAACTACTAAGAGAGGATACATTATCACTATTAGGATTCATCCTAGAGCTTAAGTCCTATTTCCCACGATGAAATACAACATGAAATTTGCTCAATCCAAGGACACATATTCTAACTAAAGAATCCCAAATTACATCAAGCTTATTCTTTGAGCCTTACAAACGGAATATCCAATCCACTAGAGAAAAGATGAAGGAGCAACGAGATAGAAAACGATAATAAATCTCAAGGAGAACACGGGAATAAATAAGGCACGAGATTACGAGGGAGGGGCGCTGAAAATAACGAGGTCATAAGCAAGAGACAAATCAGATAGTAGAGTTATGAAGATATCCGAGAAAGAAAAAAGATACGAGCATGCGATTTCTTAAAGATCAATCTTGACAAAAACATTCAAGAATGGAAATGAAAAGGAATGATGGCACGAGTAAAGGTTTAAGGTTTAATCCACAAAATTTCTCCTTTCAGACTTAGGGTGATAGTAAAGCAACTCATCCCAAAAAAAGGTCTCTTACAAGGGACCATCGTACCACAATCATCAAAGTAAGGTACACCTAGATTTAACAAATCGATTACAACCCAATTCATCCGCCCTTTCATATAACACGGATTCCCAATTGCGGAATTGCAACTTAAGCATAATAACATTCTCTCAACTTCATAATTTGACACATTCTCAAAGGTTTCGAAAACCGAAGAACCAATAAGGAATTTTCCATACTAATCTCTTTTCAACTCCTACGGCCACAAGGTAGAACACCGAACAAAACGTCATTATCAACATCATATAGCCCACGAGTTCATTAATAACAAAGTACAACCACAAGTCAAACATCATCATTAACGTCCCAAGGTATTTCCATCATAGCTCACAACATCAAATCTCGCTCATATCTATAATCCTCAAGTAATATGGTTCAACTTACCGAAACCTTACTACTTCAAACGAGTCTCTGATACCATAAGATAAGAACATATCTTTAAATCCAAGAACTATAGCCAAATGCTTTTCTACCAAGCCTATACTCACAAACACACAATAGGAAACCACAAGAGGTCACTTAATCTCAAAAGCATTTTACAACTCAAGGCATCATTCAAACTCCTAAATTCAAAAGATTAAATCGCTAATGGGTTAAGAAGTCTTGGCCACTCATTCAACCTTACACAATCAAATATCATGAACTATCCACACATTAGTCATGACAAGCATCAAGCATTAAAATCATCAAACTTATCTTACTACCTTTCCTTAGAGATACAACCAATCACCACTATAAGGTGAATTTAGATCTACACCATTTTCCTCAAATCACAAATTCATTCTAACCAACACTAATATTCCACAAAGTTCAAAGTTCTTCCAATCAAGTACAATATACCACCAACAAAAGGGTATGACATCCATAAAAATGTTACATGAGGATGGTAAGGATACCAATGGTAAGATGGAGGAAACTATCAAGAGTAATTTCCAAGAGTCAACCAAGTTGGAAGAGAAAGAAGCACTTATATAGAAGGAAAAGAGCATGATACATTAAGGACGAGAGAAAACATCGATGAGGAAGAAATACACTTCAATTAGGCTTGTCAATCTTCAATCTTTGGTAGAGGATACTTCTTCTAAGTAACTCAATGATCCACCTCAAACGGTAGATACAAACAAACATAACATCACTCAACACAATCAACAAACAAGTTAGAACCTAACAAACATCAAGTACACCAAAGACTACCACCTTAGGTCCTTAAGTCTACCCATCTCTCATTGATATTTCAAGGTCAAGTCTAATTGACGTTTAGGGTTCACGTTGTGGGCGTTGGGGAGTTTAGCTCTGATACCAACTGTGACAACCCTCGCGAATGCGGAAATATAAAACAAACAAGCATGTGAATTATATAGCGGAAATATGAAGTTTTAAAAACTTTTATACATGCAAGGAAAGAATACGAGGAGTGTCAATATTACAAACTAAAGTACGAATTATACTACATCAAGAGACGAAGTCTCTCCAAAATGTTAACAAGTAAAAGTGTTTAGCAAACAAGCTAAAATCGTCTAGAGGTGTTTGAATCCAGGGACAACGCCCGCTAGCTCACACCCGAACCCCAAAATGTCAAGCAAAAAGCCATCCATGCAAGCAACCTGTTCATTCATGAAAAACATGAACGCCACAGTCAGTGGGGGGTAACTCCGGGTTCTCCCAGCCATATCACATTAAACGTACATAGAAGGAAATACAAAAGTAGAGCATGCATACATATAGATATACATGTGAAATACGATAAGGATAGATAGGCAATTCAACGTATAATGATATGAGCATAAGAGTTACAAGTCCGAATCCATCATGTTATACAGACTCGGGGAAGACACTCTTAGGCAACCGAATACGCTCACTAGGGCTTACATCTCACCGTTAGCGGTATAAGTTTGATAAGATTGAGACTCGACAAACAAACCATGCCAAATCATGCGATGATCACAATCAATCCATCATATTATCATCCATTCAAACATTCCAATACATAGACGGTGCCCAATCATGCAATGACCATGAATAATATCATGAAATCACGCATTCAAAGACGACGACACAACGACGACATCTCTCACGGTAAATGAAACGCACTAGCACCGTGTACATGGCAAGTATGATTAAAAGGCATCCACGGGATAAAGCATTTCCCTGAACTCATACACGATGCTACATTTCGTATATGTAGACTAATTTCCTCCTGGTAGCACGACGATAATAAATATCCGGTCCTAGTCTAAACCTTGCCAGATTCTCGGAATATAACGTGTTCCGATTCGACATGCGATAAAACGTTTCGCATCCAAGACTCGGTCTTACAAAGACGCCGAGTACCCCAAATTCGGTAGATCAATTCACGAAAGAGGCGGAAAAGAGCTCAAGCCTCATAACAAGCGGTACGCTACATGCAAATAACACCACCTCGCAAGTACACAACATTTGACGGCCGGGTCGATCAACGCAAAGCGTTCAACTCCCAACAACGTCGTCGTATGCCCACTAACACATGCATTTAAGCAGTAGGATATCTCCCCGTTCCAACATTCCAGCCATACGAACGTGGAGGTAGCCAAGGGAATGAGAGTACAAAGCACAAGGCAAAATAGTGCTCAAACCGTATCATTTGTAAAAACCGACTCAAAGTGGGACATACCAAAAACCGTCACAAAACATGAGAACAAGGCATTATATAAATGTAACTATGATAAACATGAATCAATACATGATACATAAGCATTAGACCACGTTTAAGAAGCATAATAAATAAGAAACATAGATACCTCTCCAAAACAACAAGTTTGGAAACTAACTAAAACAAGGGTCTACTTCAAACTGTCATAACTAGAGTTCTAGATATGCAAATGCAGAAATTCCAAGTCGAGGTGATATCTTATCCTCTTACGGTTCCAACGATAGGTCACAAGCCCAAAACAAGCAAGTAACGAAGGAGATAGGATCATTTTACGAAAAGGGTCAGTGCAGTGAAACTGCACAAGTCACGGCCGTGACTTGTATTTCACGCCTGTGACATGTGTTACCAATTCACCCGTGAGCCTTCAACATAAATTCAATCCTATCATTTCCAATTCTCATAATCCATTTCTAATAACTATCAACAATCAATATTCATCATCAACAATCATCAAATAACAACAATCATCAATAACATGAATCCTAAGCTTTCTAATCGTATTCTAAATACGAATTCTAGCATAGAAGCATGTAAAACACGTAAATGATATCGAGTAACCCTTCACCGTTACCTTTACGCGTCTTTAATCGATTTCTAAACCTTCCTAGTCTCCACCTACATACAATTAGATAATAAAAGATGAATATCATTCACCTTGAGAAAGACGGATAATTTAAAAAGCGAGAAAGACGGTAATTTTATTACCAATACGGATAGAGGAAGGTAAGAGGGGAAGAATGAGACGAACTTACGTGAATTTAAGCAAAGAACGAATGAGCTACGATGATTTTAAGATCGGAAAGATTATGGAGGCAAGGGTTTCTTTTTCTTAAGGAGGAAGTAAGCTTGATTTTGTGTTTGTGTGAATGAGAAATAGGATAAGGGAGTATAAGTATGTATGAGGAAAAAGTCAACAAAAGTCAAACTCGCCTTAAGACGGGATTCTCATGGAGTCTCGCGGAAATTCCAAATACGAACTCGGAAATTCTAAATTCGACTCGGAAAATTAAATTTACGATTAAAACTATATTTCCCTGAAAAGTATCCGTAAAATATTTTCACTATAAAAATAGGGTACATTTCCGGGTGTTACACCGAGCCTTCTATTACCGTAACAAGTTGAGTGTCGTTCTTCAAAGTAAGGTAAGGAGGAGCTCTACTTCTTTTTGGGATCTTTATGATGATGCCTTGTGGGCCGAGAACTCAATGAAGGCCGTTAGAGATGAAGCGAAGATGAAGAATCCCTCTCCTTCCCCCTCTTTCAATCCAAGGTCAAACTTCAATGACAAAAGATCTCTCGCTCCTTCTTCTTCTAATGCCTATACTAACAAGAGGCGTTTCAATGCTCCCTCAAACTCCAATGCAAGATCACTTGTTCCTTATCACCCTCAAGCTAACTCAAATGCGGCTCCTAGGCCCAATGCTTCCCCTCAAACTCAAGGACGAATTTGTGACGGTTGTAGGAGACCCGTTCATCCCGGAGTTGGATGCTATGATAGGCCCCTGTTTTGCTTTTTTTGCAAGAAGCCGGGTCACCGCTTTCGTGAATGCCCCGACCGTCAGACTCCCGCCCCTGGTGCCAAAGCTAAGGGATCCATCTTTGTACTCAGCCGAGCCGAAGCTAATGCTCACCCGGAGATCGTGACTGGTAGGTTCACTTCCATAGATCAATTTCGTTTTCTTCTTCCGCCTTCATCTTTTCCATCAGATCGTAGTTCTGGTATGATGCCTCCTAGCGTTCATAGTATCATGTTCGTCTTCCATAATCTTTTGTGAGGTAGTTTTCTCTTTAGCTAATGTAAGGAGTTAGTGGGTGTGTTTTCATGATGCACCAAATATGGTACCTACCCGCCCTATTGTGCTAGTTCCATGTTTAGTTGACTATAAGGAATTGAGGATAAACTTAGGGTGAAACTCTCTTGTTGGTTTTTGGACTATGGAGTTTGATGTTGCAATATCATTTTGAGGACCGAGCTAAGCGTAAGGATAGTTGTTGTTGTTGAGGATTAAAGTGGTGGCTTTAGACGTTACTTAGGAATTTATTGTCTTTAAATGTTGGACCCTATCAGGAATGTTTACTTGTGGAAATTTGATTTGGTGACCAATCTTGTGGAATATTTTCATAAGCGAAGACCGGTACGTTTTGAGTTTGATGAGCTAGATGATTTGATTAATTGACGTATCGCCACATGTTTGGCAATATGTATGATTTGGAATTGGTACCCATTCTTTGCTTGAGGCATTGCGATTTGACTTTCGAGGATGAAAAAGTCCATTGTAAATTTAGGATAATGAGTTTGAAGTAATTTGAATCAAGGGATTTTTATGGTGAGTCTCTTTTACCTTGTGGATTGTTAGTTGTGGAGTCTACCGTGCCAATGAACTTAGGTAAATATATTGGATTTGAATAATTGGGATTTGTTTGCTCGAAGTTTCATGTTTATGAAATATTTTTGTAGGAATCTAATGATCGAGAATGTTGAGGATAAATTACACTGTCTTGAGGACTAGTTTTGTTCGTGAAGTTAATGATGTCGAGTTGCGAGCGACGTTTGAATTATCATAGATGAAAGATAGATTTGGAGTTCATTCCTCTCTCTTCCCTCAATTTGATCCTTGCTCAATTTTCTCCTCTTCAATCCTTTGCCCTTTTTGGTCCATTTTGCTCGTTGGACGTACCTTTTAGTATCGCGATTTGTGATTTCGATGTTCGAGTCGCTCTATGTACGTGAAATGTCTCGTTATTTTGATTTTTCCTTTGAGAAAATCTCCAAATGTCCTTATTGCATTCCTAATTTAACTTTTCAAAGAAGTTTAAAGATGGATTTTGTACCCTCTTTTTGGAGAAAATAGATTTCTTTTGCTTTTATACTTGGAATTTGCGTTTGGTTGGATGTTTGGACTTGTTATTGGAGACGTCTGGTGACTATTTCTGCACTTACTAACACTTGTTTTGATTTTCGATTTCACTATTTCGACATTGATTTGATTTTTGATAGCTAGAGTTCTTGTTCGCGACGGGCACTCTTGTGATTCGTAAATAAAGTTTCGCACTTATGAAAAATTTCCTTAAACCGTTTTCGAGGAGAACCTCGTTTCATAAATGTTTCTCTTGTAAAAGTTTTAGTATTAATTTTGAAAACCGATTCTTGTCCTTGATAGTTTTATTTTCTACTCTCAAGTTTCGAGGACGAAACTTTTTAAAAGGAGGGGTGATTGTAACACCCGTAAATGTACCCTATTTTTATAGTGAAAATATTTTACGGGTACTTTTCAGCGAAATTTAGTTGTAATTTAGAATTTAATTTTCCGAGTCGAATTTAGAATTTCCGAGTTCGTATTTGGAATTTCCGCGAGATTTCTATTGAATCCCGTCTTAAGGTGACTTTGACTTTTTCTTGACTTTTTCCTTCATACTTCCACATACTACTCCTAACCTATTTCATTCTCACAACTCAACTTACTTCATCACTAAGAAACCCAAATCAAAACCTTGCCTCCATTTTCATCCAGTCTTTGAATCGTCATATCTCATTCGTTTCTTGCTCAAATTCACGTAAGTTCGTCTTATTCTTCCCCTCTTAGCTTCCTCTATCCGTATTGGTAATAAAATTACCGTCTTTCTCGCTTTTCAAACTTTCCGTCTTTCTCAAGGTGAAGTAAATTCATCTTTTATTAACTATTTTGTAGGTGGTGACCTTCAAGATCCCGACAAAGACTATTTCCTAATAGAAGAGGACCTTGACGCGGAGTGAAGACGCAATAAGGTAACGGTGAAGGGTTACTCGATATCATTTACGTGTTTTATGTGTTTTCTAGGCTAGTAATCGTATTTAGATTATGGTTAGTATGCTTAGGACTTGTGTTGTTGTTGTTGGTTGTTGTTAGTTGTTAATTGATATGAGAATTGATGGTTTGTGATGATAAATGAGGATTTTTGGTTGATAACTTGTTGGGATTTGATTGTGCCTGAATCCCGTGTAGGACGCTGGCTGCGTCGTGGGACGCAGGCTGCGTCGTAGGACGCAGGCTGCGTCGTGGTGGCGCAGGCTGCGTTGAGCGCGGCCGATTGCAGTTTTTCTTCACTGACCCCTTTTCGTAAAATGATCATATCTCCTTCATTACTTGCTTGTTTTGGGCGTGTGACATCCCGTTGGAACCGTAAGAGGATAAGATATCACCTCCATTTAAAATTTCTGCATTTGCATGTCTAGAACTCTAGTTATAACCGTTTGAATTGGACCCTTGTTTTAGTTGGTTTCCAAACAACGTTGTTTTGGAGAGGTGATCTATGTTTTTATTCATTATGCTTCATAAACTTGTTCTAATGCTTATGTATCATGTATTGATTCATTTTTATCATAGTTAAGTTTATATAATTCCCTATTCTCATGTTTTGTGACGGTTTTTGATGTGCCCCCCCCCCCTTTGAGTCGGTTTTACCTTATGTATTTGTGGTGAGCACTTATTGTTCAGTGCTTTGAACTCTCATTCCCCGGTCATACTTTATACCCGTTAGACTTAAATGTCGGAGCGGTGAAGTGTAACCGTGTTGCCATTGTGCATTTGTTTAGTGGGGATATGACGACATTGTTAGGAGGCGAACGCAATGCGTTGATCGACCCGACCGTCAAATGTTGTATCCTTGCGAGGTGGTGTCATTGCATGTACCGTACTAGCTTGACTTTTGACGATAGATCTCTTTCCGCCTCTTTCGTGTGGTTAAGCCGAAATTGGGGTACTCGACGTCTATGTATGATCGAGTCTTGGATGTGGAACGTCTTACCACATGTCGAATCGGGAAACGTCTTATTCCGAGAGTCTAGCCAGGTTTAGACTAGGACCGTATTATTATCGTCGTCCTACCGAGAGGATTAGAGTCTTGTGTGTACGAAACGTCTTATCGTGCACGATTCCGGGAAACGTCTTATCCCGTGAATTTGTTTGTCTAGGTCATGAGTATACGAAACGTCTTATCGTATACGGTTCCGGGAAATGTCTTATCCCGTGGGCTTCCATTGGCTTGTCTTGCTATTGTACACGATGCTAGTGCGTGCCATTAACCGTGAGAGAATATGTTGTATATGTGTATGATTTGACGGTTGTTTGTAAGTTGAGTTATATGTGAACGTTGAGTTGGACTCTTGCATGAAATAGATGATTGGCGTGGTTTATATGTCGAGTCTCTATCTTATCAAACTTATACCGCTAACGGTGAGATGTAAGCCCTAGTGAGCGTATTCGGTTGCCTAAGAGTGTCTTCCCCGAGTCTTTGTATAACATGATGGATTCGGATTTGTATTCCATATGCTCTTATCATTATATATTGAATTGCCTATCTATTCTTATCGTATTTCACATGTATATCTATATATGCATGCTTCTACTTTTGTATTTCCTTATATGTACGTTTAATGTGATATGGCTGGGAGAACCCGGAGTTACTCCCCACTGACTGTGGCGTTCATGTTTTTCATGGATGAACAGGTTGCTTGATTGGATGGCTTTTTGCTATGATATTTTGGGTTCGGGTGTGAGCTAGCGGGCGTTGTCCCTGGAAGTTTCACCTCTAGACGATTTTAGCTTGTTTGCTAAACACTTTGACATTGTTAATCTTTTGAGAGACTACGTCTCTTATCTTATAGTATTTTGTATTCGGTTTGTAATTTGACACTTCTCGTATACTTATCTTGCATGTATAAAGGTTTTTAAAATACCGTATTTCCGCTTATTATATCACATGCTTGTATGTTTTATTTCCGCATTCGCGAGGGTTGTCACAACAACTATAGAGAGAAAGATAAGAACAGTCTTAAGGAATTAGAAATTCCTTAAGACAAGACAGAAATAAATAACAGAAAATTAAATTGTCTTCCCGGCAACGGCGCCAAAATTTTATGCGTGTCGTTATACACCAAAAATAAAACCTAAGTCTACTAACTAAGAAGATAGCGGAAGTAGGGTCGATCTCCACAAGGAGGAAATTAATTAACTGTAATCTAAATCTGCAAGTAACAATCTGGGGGGTTTTGAAAAGGTTTTAACAAACTAAATAAGATTAAAGGAAAGAGAAATAAAGGAAGAAATAGATATGGAATAAATCAGGTAAAGAGAAATATGCTAGGATTCGGTCTACTGCAGTATCGGCATCTACGGGTCAACTAAGTCAGTCAATCTATCCATGAGAAGGGCAATGGTTTTCTCCTCTCGGTCTCAAACCACCCTAGGGATTTTCCTAATTAACTCTCGTCCTCTTAGGAGTCACCTATCAATTCTAAGCAAGCCTTCCCTTCCAATCTCTCGATCCAGGTCGGGGTTAACTACCTAGCCTAGTCTCCTGCGTGCACTCATTCGACTAAACCTCAATTAAATTGCTTAGACTGATTCTCATATTCAAGACGAACTAAAATAATCTATCCTAACATGCCTCTACTACAGTTTCCCTCATCCCAACATACAAGAGAATTAGCTACTCATGTTATTAACGATGCTAATAAAGACGATTAAACATATGATATTAGACATAATAAAATCATAATTAACAAACATAGACAATAACAATGCAGTAATTAAAGAGAGTAAATAGTAATTAAGACTAAGGTTAAGAAGTAAAGAGAGAAAGTAGTTTACAATCTTAGCAAATCCGGCGTAAAGAACAATCCACGTCGATGAACCCGAATGTAAACCAAAGATTAAAAGTTCAGAAACTAATGAAAGATTAATGCTAATGATTCCGAACCCTAATGGTTCTGAGTCCTAATGACTCCCGAGAATCCTAATGACGACGAATAAGAGTTTATATAATGCAAAACACGACTCTTAAACCCTAATTAAGCTATGGACTTAAGGCCCATGATAGATTCTACTCGATCGAGGGAAATAACCACTCGATCGAGGACTTTATTGGAGGAAATCACTCAATCGAGTAACAATTCTACTCGATCGAGCAACTTTTCAGCAGCTACCACTCGATCGAGCACAGGACAGCTCGATCGAGGTCTTTTCTCTTCAACGCTCCTCGATCGACCAAATATATAATAGATCGACGTCTTTTGGCCTATCGTGCAGTGTTAGACATGGATTTGGACTTGATTGCGAGCGGTTTCACGCTTTCCCATGCAAGAGCTTCTGTTCCGTTTCTTCCATTCTCCTAAATGCATGCAAAGTGGGCTGTTTCGGCTCGGTTTCGGCTACAATGCAGCTTGTACCTACAAAATAGTAATGAAAGTACAAAGTAGCCAAATAGGGGCATATGGCGATATAATATCACCTAAATGACATATAAATGCGTGCATAAATGGACTAGAAAGTCTATATAAAATACACGCATCACCGGGTACCCGGTCCCTCTGACCGGCTGGGACCCCCTGTGTTCCTTTTTCTTCTTTTCTTCCACTTGTCTTCACATCTAATGGTTTATATGATTTGTTTATCTTATAAAATCACGTAATGACATTAAATATACATGTTTAGACTATATTATATCTCACATGATTTTATCACATGTTTAGTGACAGTTATAGCATGTTTCCCCTTGAAGTCACTTATGCCTTGAGTAATGAATCGAGTCTTGTATATTGGATGTTTAGAACTCTCATTGTCTGGTTTCATCCCTATACTCATTATAGTTTAATGTCGGAGCGATGGAGGTGTAACCTTGATGCTTTGTGGATTTGTTAGTAGGGATATGACGACGTTGTTGGGAGGCGAACGCAATGCGTTGATCGACCCAGCCGTCAAATGTTGTATCCTTGCGAGGTGGTGTCATTTGCATGTAGCGTACTCGCTTGACCTTATTTGATTTCTCATCTCCGTTGGCCGTAACTGCCGGAGTATGAGTGTATGACTTTTAGACAACCTTTCTCGTTGGCTATAACTGCCGCGATTGGTACGCTCTTTCTTGTCCGCCCTTGTCGTTGGCCGTAACTGCCGGATTTGGGGTACTCGGCTTCTGTGTTTGGCTTAGTCTTGGATGTGTGCACGTCTAGCCACATGTCGTATCAGATACACGCCTTGTCCTGAGAGTCTGTCCAGGTTTAGACTAGGACCATATCGTTTATCGTCATCCTACATGGAGGATTTGAGTTTAGAGTCGTCTAGTCTTGCATAGTGCAGATCCTAGTGCGTGGCATTTATTGTGAGAGTGTGTTTGCTCATGTTCGATCACTTGTTTCATTGTGTACTTGGTTGATTTGGATGCCTTAAAGAATTGTTTAATGAGTCCCTAACCTTCTCAAACACATGGTCATTAATAGTGAGATTCAAGCTAATGGTGATCCATGTGGTTGCCAAAGGGAGTCTTCTCCGAGTCGGTAATGCATGATAATAACATGATTGACAATTCATATGCTTAGACAATGTTAGTATGAAATATTCTACTTATGCTTATCATGATCTGTTGTATGCATGTTGATATATGTTTCTATACTTGTTTATATGCGTTTTGATGTGATATGACTGGGAAAACCCGGAGTTATTCCCCACTTACTATGGCATTCATGTTTATGAATGAACAGGTTGTTTGCAGATCATGTTTTTTTTGGGATTCATGAGTGAGCTAGCGGGCGTTGGCCTTAGACGATTCACCTTAACGTTCGGTGCTAGTTTACTAGACATTTATTTTAGACTTGACTACGTTTTGAGAGACTATGTCTCCGTTATTGTATTTGTACTTTGATTTCGTTTCACTTGACTTTCCTCGTATTGTCGGCATGCAAAAAGGTTTTTAAAACCCCGTATTTTCCGCATTTATGCATTCTTATTCGTTTTAAATTTCCACGTTTTTCTAGGGTTGTCACAGCTCCTCTATTTATAAGTAGTATATTCACCACACTAACATTAGTTTTCAATGTGGAACAAATAACATATTTAGTAATACACCATTTAAGTTTATATTTATGATATATTCTTAAATTATTATTTATATTAGTTTTTAAATTAATTTTGATGATATAACTTTCATTAAAGTGGAGATAATAATACAAAATTTTAAGAACTCTGTAAGATAATACTTAAGAGATTCAAAAGATTTTGGGTAAATATCTAAGTTCGAATGATGAATCATTTTCACAATATTTTTTCTAAAATGATATGTAAGTTTTATATAAAAATTATAAGCATCACTTGAATATAATATAGGAAAAGTATATTGAGATAATTAAAAGATTTTTCACTTTTATTTTTTTTATGATACTTTCCTAAATTAACTTTTGATGATGTAAGTTTCACTAATGTGGATACAAAATTTTAAGAGCTCTCTAAGACAATAGTTAAGAGACTCAAAAGATTTTGGGTTGATATCTAAATTCTAAGGATGACTCCTATTATAATTATAGGATCACCCACCTTATGATAATTTTCCGATATAAGACAATTATACTATTTATACGTAGTATATTTACCACACTTGTATTATATTTCAATGTGGGAAAAATAACTTATTAAATAGTACATCATCAAAATTATTACTTATATAATACTTTCCTAAACTATTATTTATGATATTTTCCTAAATTAATGTTGATGATGTAAATTTCACTATTGTGGAGATAATAATACAAACTTTTAAGAGTTCATTAAGACAATACTTAAGAGACTAAAATGACTCCTATTGATAGTCATATTTATAATCACTTCATCTCATGATATTTTCCGATATGGGATAATATTACAATTTACATTTAGTATATATATTCACCACAAATACATTAATTTTCAATGTGGGACACTATGACTAATAACACATTAAGTAGTTTAGCATCAAATTTATTATTTATGATAATTTTGTACATTAATTTTTAATGATGTAAATTTCACTACATACTGTGACGATTATAATACAAATTTTAAGAAATCTCCAAAACAATATGTAAGAGACTTATAATATTATGGTTTTATAAGTAAGTTCAAAGATGACTCCTATTTATAAACATAGGATCACCCTAAGTTACAGTAATTTTTCGATGTGGGACAATTTACTATTTGTAGGTAATATATTCACCACCCATACATTATTATTAAATGTGGGACTAATAACAAACTAAGTAGTACACCATCTTTTTCTAGATAATATTAATTTCTTAACTGTTACTAAAATATTATATTAATATTAGAATAATAAAAAAAAAAATTTAAAAGTCATTTATTATGATTTTAAAGTCATTTATTAACAATATAAAAAAATAGTTTCAAAGCCCGTGCGATGATCATATTTATGATGACGCCACCTAATGATAATTTTTCAATGTGGGGCAATTCTACTATTTATACGTAGTATATATTCACCAGTCACCATACGTACATTGTTTTTCAATGTGGGACAAATTACACATTAAATAGTTTACCATCAAAATTATTATTTATGATACTTTTCTAAATAAATTTTTTATGATGTCAATTTTCACTATAGTGAAGATTATAATACAAATTTTTAAGAGCTCTGTAAGACAATATGTAAGAGCCTCAAAAGATTTTGGGTTGAAACTTTAGTATGAGTTACACTAAGTATGTGAAAACAATATGAGTTTCTATACTTTGCAGGTTTTTTTTACCACGAATCTAATTATATTATCTTCATAATTTTTTTTACAATACCTTAATTTTTTTAATAATACTTTCTAAATTAATTTTTGATGATGAAAATGTAACAATTGTCGAGATAATAATACACAAACTTGATATCTAAGATAATATTTAAGAGACTTAAAAGATTTTAGTTTGATATATAAGGTCCAAGGATGATTTCCATATATAATCATAGGATCACCCACCTTATGTTAATTTTACGATGTTGAGCAAATCTTCTATTTATACATGGTATATTCATCACATCTACAAACATTTAACAGGTCTGTAAGATAATATTTAAGAGGTTGATTTTTTTTGGGTTGATACATAAATTTTAAGGATGACTCCTATTTATAATCATAGTATGACCCACTTTATGTTATTTTTTCGAAGTGGGATAATTCTACTATTTATACGTAAGATATTCAGCACATCTACATTATTTTTCAATGTGGGACAAATAATATATTAAGTAGTACACCATCTTTTTCAATAAAACATATATTTCTATTATTTATTTTTTATAATAATTAAAAGATTCTCCACTTTTTTTTATATCCAAAGTATGATTTATGAAACATTCCTAAATTAATTTTTTATAATGTAAATTTCACTATTGTAAAGATTATAATAAAAACTTGTAAGAGATCTCTAAGACAATACTTAAGAGACTCAAAATACTTTTGGTGGATACATAAGTTCCAATGATGAATTCTATTTATAATCATAGGATCATCCTACATTATGGAATTTTTTTGATGCGGAACAATTCTACTTTTTATAAGTAGTATATTCACCACACCTACATTATTTTTCAATGTGGGACAAATAACATACTAAGTATTAGTTTAGCATATTTTTCTATAAAATAATTTTTTTGTTGACTACTACTAAACTATTATATTAATATTAGAATAATAAAATTTTTTTTAAAAGTCAGTTATTTAATTTTCATAAACTTATGTTATAGTTATATGAAATTATAAACAATATGGTAGTAAAAAATACAAAATTTATACTCTAATGAAAGCATATTTCGTTAAGAATCCAAATAATTAAGTTTCGAAATGTTTTACATTATATTTTTTTTGTTAGATTGATAATCAAATTTTTGAACGCAAATAATAGTTGTGATATTAGAAATATTATATAATATCTTTTTTGTAATCTTGCAAGATATAAAAGCATAGTTTCCAAAACTGAAATAGATGATGTAGACCTATAATATCGATCGAAAAAAGCTTCTTATATATATATATATATAGAGGCAAGATCCGGTGAGTCCACCTAAATATTTGAGTCCGTGAGTCCAGCTATACAATATCACAGAATATACAAAACAATATCACTGGTTATATTAAACAATATCACGAAAAAAAAAACAGCACAAAAGGGTTAAAAATATTTTATGTCATACTACTCACCATTGACGACCACTACCCACCCACCAATACCGATGACAATCCAAGCATATAGATGACACAAACAAACATTTATCCACCATTGCCATCACCCATTATTTATCCAATGTTTTATTTCCAATCTCCATATTCCTCCACCCATACAAATTACTCCTACTCGGAGCTCACACCAACACCAATCACAATAAAAAATTTAATTGTCATCGCTAAATTTGGGGTCTCGTCGTTGGTTATGAAGAAGAATGCCGGAGGCAAAGATGCTAAGTAGAGAAGAAATAGGATCAAAGAAGCTATATACAATAAACTCCGGTGAAACGCCGATAATAATGACTTTCCGGCATGCAAGGGTGAGAGAATGATGGTGTTTGTCGGAGCTTCGATGCCGGAATCAATTGGTGTGAAAAAAGTATGAGAAAAAAAAGTTAGTAATAGTTGGCAAAACTTATGTTCAGTGGTGTGATATTGTACAGTATAACCCGTGATACTGTTTAGTATAACTTGTGATATTGTATCCTGGACTCACGGACTCAAAAAGATAGGGTGGACTCACGTGATCCTAATTCTATATATATATATATATATATATATATATATATATATATATAGAGGCAAGATCCGGTGAGTCCACCTAAATATTTGAGTCCGTGAGTCCAGCTATACAATATCACAGATTACACTAAACAATATCACTGGTTATACTAAACAATATCACGAGAAAAAGAGCAGCACAGAAAGGTTAAAAAAATTGGATGTCATATTACTTGCCATTGACGACGACCATCCAACCCACCAATATCGATGACAATCCAAGCACCTAGATGACACAAGCAAACATTTATCCACCATCATTGCACCCATTATTTATCCCATGTTTTCTTTCCAATCTCCATATTCCTCCACCCATACACATTACTCTTACTCGTAGCTCACACCACCACCAATCACAACAAAACTTGTCATTGGCGTCGGCTATGAAGAAGAACGCCTAAGGCAATGATGCTAAATAGAGAGGAAATAGGATAAAAAAGCTATAAACAATAAGCTACGGTGAAATGACCCATATAGTGACTTTTCAGCATGCAAGGGCGAGAGAATAATGGTTTTTGTCAGAGTTTCGGTACTGGAATTAATAGGTGTGAAAAAAAGTAAGAGAAAAAAAAAAAGTTAATTAACAGTGCGCGAAAGTGGTTCAGTGGTGTGATATTGTATAGTATATCCCGTGATATTGTTTAGTATAACTTGTGATATTGTATCATGGACTCACGGACTAATATAAAGCCACCTAATTTAACAACAAAACAACTAAGCCCCTGACTTCCCTCTTCCTCAACCTCATGAATTATCCTATATCCACCACACCCAGCCTTCCTCATCCTCTCATCCACGACCACCACCACTCGTCGGGGTTGTGAAGACGGCCGACGGTGACGGTCTTCTCTTTGCCAGCCACACTGATCGTGCTAAGAACCCGCCGCTTTTCTTCTTCATTCAAATATTTCACTGGCAACCACGCCATGAAAATGACAACAATGGGGATAAAGACCAATTTTCGACTGTAAATCCTCTCTTAACTCGCCATTGAAATCAATTTTTAAGATATCGTGCTTCTTTTTGCTAGATCTAGTCCAGTTTGTCCAGTTAGTTTTTCGAAATTCATCTTTTTTTTCATAGATCTAATATTTAAATCAAAATCGCATATGTAATACAAATGGAAATCAGTGCAAGTGCGTCTGAGTCTGCGGCGTGGCCGCGCGCTCCTCGACGGTGTCATGAGGATGGTCGGTGATTTCGATGTCGTGGTCGCCGGCGACGCTAGTGACCTGGTATGTAATTGTGGGGCTATGGATTTGTGGTGACTGTAAAAGGCTTGCATTCTACTTTAAATGGCGGTGGTTTTGTGGTCGTGGGAGGTAGTGGTGGTGGTGTTGGCGGTGGTCAGGGGTGCGTGGTGGTTGTGGTAGTATGCAGTGGAAGGGTTATGGGTGGTAGATACATTTACAAATAATACTGGATACATTTACTAATACTTCTAGATACATATATCATAGATGTATCTAGCAGTATTAACAGATGTACCTGGGATAGTTATATGTGTATCTAGCTAGTTCGTACGGTTCGCACCGTACTTTAGTTCGCAGGGGATCCCGACCCTATATATATATATCTATATATATATATATATATATATATATATATAATCTATATATATTATAATATATATAATATATATATATAGAGAGAGAGAGAGAGAGAGAGAGAGAGAGAGATAGGTTCTTGTGAGTCTATCCTTTTTTTTGAATCCATGAGTCCTCATCCTAGCCATTAGGGCTGAGCAAAAAATCCGATTATCCGAACCGATCCGATATCCGATTCGAACCCGATCCGAAAAACATTTCGGATCTCAGATCAGATCTCGGATATCAAATTTAAAACTTTCAGATATCCAATATCCGATAAAAAAAAAAACTTGATTGTAGACATGGAATACTCTGTAGACATGCTCTGTGTGTCCTTAGAGAACGAGGGTTGAAGAAAGTTCCAAGTGATTATTTAATTAATAGGTGGAGCAAACTAGCAACCTGCAAGCCCATATTCAGTTCTAATGGGCAGTTGCTCACTGATTGTAGATCAGTTGAGGTACAGAAAAACAAAGTCAGTGAATTGTGGTCAGAATTGTTCACTTGCGTGTCGGTAGTTGAACAAAGTCCTGTTTATTGTGATGAGTTGCTGGGCATGCTACGTGGGTTCAAAGAAAGGGTACTTGCGGTAACAAGTGTCATTGATGATAGTGGTAATAGTGGTATTGGAAAGAAAATGGACAAGAATGCTGAAATTGGAATGCTTTTGGGAACAAGTCTTCCTAGTGAAATTAAAGTTTTGCCTCCAAGACAATGCAAAAACAAAGGATCCGGGAAACGATTGATCTCGCAAAGAGAAAAGGCTGGGGAAGTAAGCAAGAGACCGCTAAGAAGATGCAAGGCTTGTGGGGAGATGGCGAACCATGACAGTAGGAATTATGACAAAAAGACCACCGACGATGACGATGAGTAGAGTAAGTTTTCTCTTATATTAGCGTAAGTTTTCTATTATTAGCACATGTTTTCCCTCCAGTGTTTTTTTATCTCTCCTGAAACTATACTTGTGTCGCTTGACAGTTTTGCAAATTTGATTAATAAAACAATGTTTGGACTTGTGCAGTTAAGCAGGGGACTTGCACTGTTGGACCATACTTGAAGAATATCATTCGAGAAGCATACTTGAAGAACTTGAAGAATATCCTTTGAGAAGCATACTTGAAGATTTTTTTAATTTGACAGTAGCATGTATAACCATTTTAGGACTTTTTTATTTGAAATTTTGTATTTGGACTTTTTATTTGAACTTTTACTGTTGAACTTTTTTATTTTATAGAATTTCGACTTGTGAAGCCTTCAAAAATCACTTGAGAATGGACTCACTAAAGTCCACTTGAAAAATGGTCCTCTTATTCATGTGAACTTGTTTTAATTTTGGCCCATCCTATGACCATCTTTGGACTCGAATATTACGTATTTCATGCACGTAGGAGGTTTTTTCATGCACATAGACTAATTTTTAATGCATGTAAAAGGCAATTATTTGAGGAACTTGAGAAATAGGATTAATTTATGTAGGGAACAATTAACTAAAAGTGATTAATTGATGAAGCTTGGGCTATATTAATACACAAATTGTTTGACTATTTGATTTGTGCCACGAAGATGTTTGGATTGATGGCATGAATAGAGAAGGTGGTGGGGCGGCATGGATTATGAAGTGATGGGGCGGAGATTGTTGACTTCGCAGCAATGCACGCGCTTGACGATGAGAGTATTAGTATTGGGCCAGTCATAATTTAGGGTCAGTTTTGAGTCCTGGTTTCCGCTTGTCGAGACATGATGGTCATATTTAGAATGAAAATTCATAATTGTTTTGACACAGGCTAGGTCCCAAAGATAACATATTTCATGCATGTACAAGGTTGTTTCATGCACATATACTATTTTTTAATGCACTCATACGACAATTATTAAGGAACTTGAAAAATTTGATGAAATGATGTACGGAAACTTAAAGTACTTAATTTGTGCTTATTTCAATTTGGGCTTTGTCTCATATTATTAATAGTCTTTTAGACAATCAGAGTTTTTTTTAGAAAAGACGACCGATGACAAATAGCTTAATTTGCTTTACAATTATTATTCATCAAGTTACCTAATTCTGTAACAATTTTGAGAACTGTTTTCCGCTTGTCTAGACGAGATGGTCATATTTTATATTTCGAGTACTGGTTTACGCTAATC
This sequence comes from Heliosperma pusillum, assembly GCA_022085475.1. NCBI lineage: Eukaryota > Viridiplantae > Streptophyta > Magnoliopsida > Caryophyllales > Caryophyllaceae > Heliosperma > Heliosperma pusillum. The sequence goes on along the minus strand of JAIUZE010073276.1, from coordinate 5,468 downwards.
ATAACTGTTTTGACATAGGCCAGTTCCCAAAGATAACATATTTTATGCATGCGGAAGGTTGTTTCATGCACATAAACTGTTTTTTAATGCATGTATAAGGCAATAATTTCATAACTGATGCCCTAGTACAACTGTTTAAATAGATCCAATAAGTTATATGTCTTTACCACCTAAACTTACCGATATCTTTTAACAGATCCTATGGTCAATAATTACACTAACTGTACCACCCAAACATACAGAAATCTACAACTTTACTCCAGCCAAATCTTGCAAGGTTCAATGGTTGGAATGTAGGGTTAGGTTCTGTGCTACTACCTTCGATAATCAAGTGTTTAGAAAATAATGCCTAGTCGAAAACCTACAAAAGTAAAACCGGGGGAAATATTGTTACGTTTAGGCCACTCCTTAGATTGAAAATAAACGAAAGAAAATTGAAAATTATGAATTCAAAAGTTATTGATATTACCTTTCTCTTGTTTTGCTCCCATTTCATAATTTCCAGAAGCATACTCTCACCATATTCATCCAAATCCTGCATATATATTTTTGACAACAATATTAAAAGTGCTGCAATAAAAAATGCTCAATAATGTTCAACTAATATAACTTAGTTTAGACATCCTTACCTCGTAACAAGTCTCATCTATCCATGATGCTTGAAAACGCAAGTTTTCAAGCCATTTCAGCAGATAGACTCCGCAAGCATACCTATGAAAGTTGTTAAACATTTAAATATGGTTTGTATCCATCAAATATATTAAGATGAGTAATATAATTTAAGCATAATTTAAGTACGTAAGGTACCCATTCTTTTGTTGAGGCACATTCACAATCTCCCACTCAAAAGTTTTTATCTGCAACAGTCTTTTGTAACCCGGACGGTCTCTTGCGATGATCTCCAAAGAAGGCAATAGCTATACAAAAACATTCAGATTATATAATCGACTCGAACAAAGTTTTGGTAACAGGGAATGTGACACAAGAAGAAGTTGTTGTGACAGTTATCCATAAAATAAACGTAATAATGACATATTTCCGCTGCTGAGATAAGCGATTTAAAAAAATATCAGGTCAATCCAACACACGAGCACATGATCATTCAGCGAGTTAGGCATAAAATCATACCGTATCAACCAAAAATGTACGTCTTGCATGAGGGCGTCGTGGCAATCTGGAGTCAAGTATGAAATTTTTCCTTTTATAAAAGTCCGAAACACAAGCAAACCAATGTTCTTTGTTCACGCAGAAAGGAAAGAACGCCTCAAATATTTACAAAACATGCGGAAATGAAATTGATACAATAAAAACCGTCATGATACACAATCAGTGATAATTATTTATTTACCAGTTGGGCTTTGGCTAAATTTTGGGGCAAATAGTCAAGCTTAATGTATTGGCTTCGAAAACTGTCTTTAGGAACAATATCCTGAAAGGTGCGAGCGAGCCTTTGTCAAAAATCTTGGTAATTCCAAGAACAATCATTAGTAGTTACTAAGGAATATGAATACATACCTTCATTATTGTCGGAAAGTACACAACACCTGGTTTTTCGAGGGTTGTACGAAGACCAACAAGATCAATAACCATATCCATCACCCAACTCCCTCGTAGCAAAGTCTGCATTGCTTCTTGGGTAACTTCCAACCATTGCGTTGAAACAACAACATCACTAATAACGCAAATATTGTAATTAGATCCACTCAAAACATATAAATGCAAAAAAAATAATTATATTTTAAAAAATGCTTTATGGTCAATTATAACTTACTTCTTATTCGCCACATTTGTCTTAATAAAATTCATCAACTGTGCATCTGTATAGCATTACTCTTTTCGTGCATCTGTATAGCATAACTCTTGTCGCACTTGATTACTGCGGAAAATCAAAGGTTCTTAAAATTTGATTGCAAGATATAAGTTGTATAAGACAAAAATGTAGAATTTTTATTTACCGAATCTCACAGCCACTGCCACTGTTGTAAGCCTTTGCATCAGACATCACTTGAACTTTCAAAGAGTTGTTAGCCCAAGTCAAAATTTGATTGCAAACCCTCACAATATAACGTTTCACAGCATATCTCTGAAAAATAACAAAAAAAAGTGAAGTTAGCATCAGAGCCTACATATTTCATGCATATACAGGGCTAATTCATGAAACTACAGAGCTAGTTCATGCATATACAAGCTAGTTCATGCATATACATCCATGAAACTACAAAGCTAGTTCATGCATATACATCCATGAAACTGCACAAATAAGACAAGTAGCAGAAAATGAAACAAACTGATGACCTTCCTAATAAACATTCATCTGAATTGATCTAAATATTACGCATAAGCTAGATAAATAGAAACACTAACTTAAAATTAGACTTCAGTAATAGAGACTTACGTCCTTTAGCAGCTTTGAACTATAGCCTAACTTAGTCCCGTTGTACGTCTCCATATGACGCATAAGGTAGATTCCAGTATCACACACAACATCAAAGGTTGAATTCGGAACATACAATTTGGCTATTAAATACCATGCAGCGTTCAACTTTGGAATCTTGTTACTAAGCTTTGAAATCAACAATTTCGTCTGATAAGCGAAAGACAATGCCAAGTTAATAATTTATTTTAAAAGTAGACCTAAATCAGCCATTTAACAAGCTTATTGCGAAAGCGTATGAAGACATACCACATCTTTAACATGGACTGAATAATCAGTTTGCTTCGCATCCATTGGGTGTATAACTTCGTACAAGCCATTCTCAACATGGAAAAAAAAAGAAGTGGCATGGGTGCAACAACAGGAGTAAAAACCTGCAATATAATAAAAATAAAAAGGCTATTAGCTAAGAACTATTTATATTATTAATTAGCAACATTTTAAAAAAATTTAAATCTTCAAGGAATTACCAACTTCACTTCTTCAAAGTTGACGTCCAATGAGTTAATCTATAGATTAAATTAGGTGATGTATTAGAGAATACAAAAGCTACAATTTGATAACTGACGCTGTAACAAAATTAAATAAAAAACCTACATCAGTTTCTTCGGTTAAAAATAGACGGCAACGGGATGTACGAGATCTTAATCTGTTTTGGTCATTCAGATAATCACACCACAAACTGATGACATTGCTGTGAACTTTACTACCAAGTAACAAGGTCTTTAAATCACGTCGTGTAAGACTCTTGCCCGTATGGCTGAACAGAACCTCGCTAAACATGTATAAAAAAGGAAACATTAGTGTTATAAATAGAAAATATAATACATTTATCGAATACAATGAAAAATGAAAAGATGTATGTAGTAGACTAATACATAACCTTCGTCTAAGTCACATGCAAATGCATAGTCTCCAATCTCTTTCTCAGACTGACTCAAGTCACGCAACACATCCACGTTTCGTATGAAGAAAGGTGAACGGTAAACATCAGCTACCTCAACATTCCTCTTTGACAGCACCCTCTTAGGTTGCCGGGTCTCCATGGCACGTTTTGAGGGGGCAATTGGGGACACTTGTACAAGGGGAGAAGAAGGCATAATTGGCGATTGATCCAATGACAGTTGAGACGAGATAACTATTGGTGATGGTTGGGACGGGATAATTATTGGCGATGGTTGGGACGGGATAACTATTGGCGATACAGGGCACTGACCTACTACAGGGGATGAAATGAAAGGTGTAGCTGACGTGCTTGCATGGGGAACGCCCGCATGAGAAGCAATAAAATAATGAAACTTCAGTGAGTCACGGAACTCTTGAGATGTGTATGGCGCGTCATCACCAGTAAAAAGACTAAAAGAGGGTCCTTCCATAAGATCTTTGTCCATCTTTTCTTTGCCAAGATTATCACCATGCTCTTTAAACACCTTACCAACATGGTTGTAGGCATTATTAAGAACACTTTCTAGTTCAGCTAAGACAGAGGGATTATCAAGAAAATCATCATCCCCATAGACCTCATCCTTCTTCTTCTCCTCCTCCGTTTAAGGTTCAACTCTATCTTCGTCTTGCTGAACTTTATCCTCCTCCATCCTCTGATCTAGCTCCACTTTATCACCACTTGCAGAACCACCCACGCCAGCAGCACCCTCCCTATCCCCCTCCCTCTCTGATTCTCTACTCTGCTGAGACAAGGAGAACCCTTCAAACAACGAATCAGCCAAAGATTGCATTTGGGAAACGGCGACTAAACTGGGAACCTTGGATTTAGCTTGCCGAATTGCCTTGGATAATGCATCATAACTGTCTGCAAAATGAACAGCAGACCCCGCTAAAATATTAACGCATTTTTTTTCTCTTCAAGTGGACAACCTTCTTCATTACCGTCAACCTTATCTTTTGTTGCATTATCAGGCCGGTGTTTCTCCTCCGTTTCATGGACAGTTTCAGAATGATAAACAAATCTGTCTACTACGCGCCCCTTTCCGAAACCCTTCCCCTCATGTTTCTCCAACTTCACCCTTTCTCTGATATTTTTGTCAGACCAATTAGCCAACAAAGGAAAAGATCTAGATACCGTTCGGGACTTAAAAACTACTCTATCCAAGTAGATAAAGGTAAAAATCAGAATAGGTCCCTTAAAGTACGTATTAGGATCACTAACCACTGCCTCTTTCCATTAAATAACATTGTCCATCATTTGATCCCTTGCAAATTTGCACCAATTGAAATTAGGAACATCGGAGAGATCACCCAAGCAACTTAATATGCGAGTTCTAGGAGCATCACCAATCACACCCATCAACAGAGTTGAAACGATATACAAAAGAAAGTTTCTCTTGAAATCGTCTCCACCATCCCGCTGCTCCATCATCTTCTCTAGTACAAGCTTTTTTTTAATATTTGAGGTGCTAAACTGCCCTTTAAATCTCTTGACAGCCTCTAAATAAGCCTCCTCTTTGGAGTACCTCCCAACTTGAACGATTTCTAATGGATTCATCGGAATTCCAGTTGCCAAGTAGACATCCTCATCTGTTATATCCAATTTCCCATTCATCAACGAACAATCAAAAGGATTGAATGACTCTACAATCCATCGTGCTAAATGACCATTGATTTTTTCTGTTTGAAGCTTGAGCAAACCACCAAAACTCATGCTCTGAATGGCTTCAATTTGCTTCTCAGATGGGTTCAACTTGATCAGATTAGTTATCATTGAAGGACTCATCCTCGTAAGTAGAGTCTTATAGTCATTATTACGTTTCCTTCTTTTCGTAGCTTTGTTCACACTTGAGGTTCCTTCACCTTCGTCATTAGGCTTCTTTTTTTTGTTAGGTTTCTTCTTACTTGCACTTGCCTCTTCGCCTTTATCATTAGGCTTCTTACGAGGACTCCTTCGACATTGCACAACTTCTTCTGCTGTAGGAGTTTCCTTTTCCATATTACCTGTATAATTTAAGAACAGGTATTAGCTTCATTATTAATAACATAATGTTTCAAATTGATGAAAATGTATAACCTAGATGGTCTA
>JAIUZE010073275.1:0-17344 GCA_022085475.1 Heliosperma pusillum | reverse complement strand
AAGATGCAAGGCTTGTGGGGAGATGGCGAACCATGACAGGAGGAATTGTGACAAAAAGACCACCGACGATGACGATGAGTAGAGTAAGTTTTCTCTTATATTAGCGTAAGTTTTCTATTATTAGCACATGTTTTCCCTCCAGTTTTTTTTTATCTCTCCTGAAACTATACTTGTGTCGCTTGGCAGTTTTGCAAATTTGATTAATGAAATAATGTTTGGACTTGTGCAGTTAAGCAAGGGACTTGCACTGTTGGACCATACTTGAAGAATATCATTCGAGAAGCATACTTGAAGAACTTGAAGAATATCATTTGAAAAGCATACTTGAAGATTTTTTTAATTTGACAGTAGCATGTATAACCATTTTAGGACTTTTTTATTTGAAATTTTGTATTTGGACTTTTTATTTGAACTTTTATTGTTGAACTTTTTTATTTTATAGAATTTCGACTTGTGAAGCCTTCAAAAATCACTTGAGAATGGACTCACTAAAGTCCACTTGAAAAATGGTCCTCTTATTCATGTGAACTTGTTTTAATTTTGGCACATCCTATGACCCTGTTTGGACTCGAATATTACGTATTTCATGCACGTAGGATGTTTTTTCATGCACATAGACTAATTTTTAATGCATGTAAAAGGCAATTATTTGAGGAACTTGAGAAATAGGATTAATTTATGTAGGGAACAATTAACTAAAAGTGATTAATTGATGAAGCTTGGTCTATATTAATACACAAATTGTTTGACTATTTGATTTGTGCCACGAAGATGTTTGGATTGATGGCATGAATAGAGAAGGTGGTGGGGCGGCATGGATTATGAAGTGATGGGGCGGAGATTGTTGACTTTGCAGCAATTCACGCGCTTGACAATGAGAGTATTAGTATTGGGCCAGTCATAATTTAGGGTCAGTTTTGAGTCCTGGTTTCCGCTTGAGACATGATGGTCATATTTAGAATGAAAATTCATAATTGTTTTGACACAGGCCAGGTCCCAAAGATAACATATTTCATGCATGTACAAGGTTGTTTCATGCTCATATACTATTTTTTAATGCACTCATACGACAATTATTAAGGAACTTGAAAAATTTGATGAAATGATGTAGGGAAACTTAAAGTACTTAATTTGTGCTTATTTCAATTTGGGCTTTGTCCCATATTAATATTAGTCTTTTAGACAATCAGAGTTTTTTTAGAAAAGACGACCGATGACAAATAGCTTAATTTGCTTTACAATTATTATTCATCAAGTTACCTAATTCTGGAACAATTTTGAGAACTGTTTTCCGCTTGTCTAGACGAGATGGTCATATTTTATATTTCGAGTACTGGTTTACGCTAATCATAACTGTTTTGACATAGGCCAGTTCCCAAAGATAACATATTTTATGCATGTGGAAGGTTGTTTCATGCACATACACTGTTTTTTAATGCATGTATAAGGCAATAATTTCATAACTGATGCCCTAGTACAACTGTTTAAATAGATCCTATAAGTTATATGTCTTTACCACCTAAACTTACCGATATCTTTTAACAGATCCTATGGTCAATAATTACACTAACTGTACCACCCAAACATACAGAAATCTACAACTTTACTCCAGCCAAATCTTGCAAGGTTCAATGGTTGGAATGTAGGGTTAGGTTCTGTGCTACTCCCTTCGATAATCAAGTGTTTAGAAAATAATGCCTAGTCGAAAACCTACAAAAGTAAAAGCGGGGGAAATATTGTTACGTTTAGGCCACTCCTTAGATTGAAAATAAACGAAAGAAAATTGAAAATTATGAATTCAAAAGTTATTGATATTACCTTTCTCTTGTTTTGCTCCCATTTCATAATTTCAAGAAGCATACTCTCACCATATTCATCCAAATCCTGCATATATATTTTTGACAACAATATTAAAAGTGCTGCAATAAAAAATGCTCAATAATGTTCAACTAATATAACTTAGTTTAGACATCCTTACCTCGTAACAAGTCTCATCTATCCATGATGCTTGAAAACGCAAGTTTTCCAGCCACTTCAGCAGATAGACTCCGCAAGCATACCTATGAAAGTTGTTAAACATTTAAATATGGTTTGTATCCATCAAATATATTAAGATGAGTAATATAATTTAAGCATAATTTAAGTACGTAAGGTACCCATTCTTTTGTTAAGGCACATTCACAATCTCCCACTCAAAAGTTTTTATCTGCAACAGTCTTTTGTAACCCGGACGGTCTCTTGCGATGATCTCCAAAGCAGGCAATAGCTATACAAAAACATTCAGATTATATAATCGACTCAAACAAAGTTTTGGTAAGAGGGAATGTGACACAAGAAGAAGTTGTTGTGATAGTTATCCATAAAATAAACGTAATAATGACATATTTCTCGCTGCTGAGATAAGCGATTTAAAAAAATATCAGGTCAATCCAACACACGAGCACATGATCATTCAGCGAGTTAGGCATAAAATCATACCGTATCAACAAAAAATGTACGTCTTGCATCAGGGCACCGTGGCAATCTGGAGTCAAGTATGAAATTTTTCCTTTTATGAAAGTCCGAAACACAAGCAAACCAATGTTCTTTGTTCACGCAGAAAGGAAAGAACGCCTGAAATATTAACAAAACATGCGGAAATGAAATTGATACAATAAAAACCGTCATGATACACAATCAGTGATAATTATTTATTTACCAGTTGGGCTTTGGCTAAATTTTGGGGCAAATAGTCAAGCTTAATGTATTGGCTTCGAAAACCGTCTTTAGGAACAACATCCTGAAAGGTGCGAGCGAGCCTTTGTCAAAAATCTTGGTAATTCCAAGAACAATCATTAGTAGTTACTAAGGAATATGAATACATACCTTCATTATTGTCGGAAAGTACACAACACCTGGTTTTTCGAGTGTTGTACGAAGACCAACAAGATCAATAACCATATCCATCACCCAACTCCCTCGTAGCAAAGTCTGCATTGCTTCTTGGGTAACTTCCAACCATTCCGTTGCAACAACAACATCACTAATAACGCAAATATTGTAATTAGATCCACTCAAAACATATAAATGCAAAAAAAATAATTATATTTTAAAAAATGCTTTATGGTCAATTATAACTTACTTCTTATTCGCCACATTTGTCTTAATAAAATTCATCAACTGTGCATCTGTATAGCATAACTCTTTTCGTGCATCCGTATAGCATAACTCTTGTCGCACCTGATTACTGCGGAAAATCAAAGGTTCTTAAAATTTGATTGCAAGATATAAGTTGTATAAGACAAAAATGTAGAATTTTTATTTACCGAATCTCACAGCCACTGCCACTGTTGTAAGCCTTTGCATCAGACATCACTTGAACTTTCAAAGAGTTGTTAGCCCAAGTCAAAATTTGATTGCAAACCCTCACAATATAACGTTTCACAGCATATCTCTGAAAAATAACAAAAAAAAGTGAAGTTAGAATCAGAGCCTACATATTTCATGCATATACAGGGCTAATTCATGAAACTACAGAGCTAGTTCATGCATATACAGGGCTAATTCATGAAACTACAAAGCTAGTTCATGCATATACATCCATGAAACTACAAAGCTAGTTCATGCATATACATCCATGAAACTGCACAAATAAGACAAGTAGCAGAAAATGAAACAAACTGATGACCTTCCTAATAAACATTCATCTGAATTGATCTAAATATTACGCATAAGCTAGATAAATAGAAACACTAACTTAAAATTAGACTTCAGTAATAGAGACTTACGTCCTTTAGCAGCTTTGAACTATAACCTAACTTAGTCCCGTTGTACGTCTCCATATGACGCATAAGGTAGATTCCAGTATCACACACAACATCAAAGGTTGAATTCGGAACATACAGTTTGGCTATTAAAAACCATGCAGCGTTCAGCTTTGGAATCTTGTTACTAAGCTTTGAAATCAACAATTTTGTCTGATAAGCGAAAGACAATGCCAAGTAAATAATTTATTTTAAAAGTAGACCTAAATCAGCCATTTAACAACCTTATTGCGAAAGCGTATGAAGACATACCACATCTTTAACATGGACTGAATAATCAGTTTGCTTCGCATCCATTGGGTGTATAACTTCGTACAAGCCATTCTCAACATGGAAACAAAAAAGAAGTGGCGTGGGTGCCACAACAGGAGTAAAAACCTGCAATATAATAAAAATAAAAAGGCTATTAGCTAAGAACTATTTATATTATTAATTAGCAACATTTTAAAAAAATTTAAATCTTCAAGGAATTACCAACTTCACTTCTTCAAAGTTGACGTCCAATGAGTTAATCTGTAGATTAAATTAGGTGATGTATTAGAGAATACAAAAGCTACAATTTGATAACTGACGCTGTAACAAAATTAAATAAAAAACCTACATCAGTTTCTTCGGTGAAAAATAGACGGCAACGGGATGTACGAGATCTTAATCTGTTTTGGTCATTCAGATAATCACACCACAAACTGATGACATTGCTGTGAATTTTACTACCAAGTAACAAGGTCTTTAAATCACGTCGTGTAAGACTCTTGCCCGTATGGCTGAACAGAACCTCGCTAAACATGTATAAAAAAGGAAACATTAGTGTTATAAATAGAAAATATAATACATTTATCGAATACAATGAAAAATGAAGAGATGTAGTAGACTAATACATACCCTTCGTCTAAGTCACATGCAAATGCATAATCTCCAATCTCTTTCTCAGACTGACTCAAGTCACGCAACACATCCACGTTTCGTATGAAGAAAGGTGAACGGTAAACATCAGCTACCTCAACATTCCTCTTTGACAGCACCCTCTTAGGTTGCCGGGTCTCAATGGCATGTTTTGAGGGGGCAATTGGGGACACTTGTACAAGGGGAGAAGAAGGCATAATTGGCGATTGATCCAATGACAGTTGAGACGAGATAACTATTGGTGATGGTTGGGACGGGATAATTATTGGCGATGGTTGGGACGGGATAACTATTGGTGATACAGGGCACTTAACTACTACAGGGGATGAAATGAAAGGTGTAGCTGACGTGCTTGCATGGGAACGCCCCCATGAGGAGCCTTAAAATAATGAAACTTCAGTGAGTCACGGAACTCTTGAGATGTGTATGGCGCGTCATCACCAGTAAAAAGACTAAAAGAGGGTCCTTCCATAAGATATTTGTCCATCTTTTCTTTGCCAAGATTATCACCATGCTCTTTAAACACCTTACCAACATGGTTGTAGGCATTATTAAGAACACTTTCTAGTTCAGCTAAGACAGAGGGATTATCAAGAAAATCATCATCCCCATATACCTCATCCTTCTTCTTCTCCTCCTCCGTTTCAGGTTCAACTTTATCTTCGTCTTGCTGAACTTTATCCTCCTCCATGCTTTGATCTACCTCCACTTTATCACCACTTGCAGAACCACCCACGCCAGCAGCACCCTCCCTATCCCCCTCCCTCTCAGATTCTCTACTCTGCTGAGACATGGAGAACCCTTCAAACAACGAATCAGCCAAAGATTGCATTTGGGAAATGGCGACTAAACTGGGAACCTTGGATTTAGCTTGCCGAATTGCCTTGGATAATGCATCATAACTGTCTGCAAAAATGAACAGCAGACCCCGCTAAAATATTAACGCATTTTTTTTCTCTTAAAGGGGACAACCTTCTTCATTACCGTCAACCTTATCTTTTGTTACATTATCAAGCCGGTGTTTCTCCTCCGTTTCATGGACAGTTTCAGAATGATAAACAAATCTGTCTACTACGCGCCCCTTTCCGAAACCCTTCCTCTCGTGTTTCTCCAACTTCACCCTCTCTCTGATATTTTTGTCAGACCAATTAGCCAACAAAGGAAAAGATCGAGATACCGTTCGGGACTTAAAAACTACTCTATCCAAGTAGATAAAGGTAAAAATCAGAATAGGTCCCTTAAAGTACGTATTAGGATCACTAACCACTGCCTCTTTCCATGAAATAACATTGTCCATCATTTGATCCCTTGCAAATTTGCACCAATTGAAATTAGGAACATCGGAGAGATCACCCAAGCAACTTAATATGCGAGTGCTAGGAGCATCACCAATCACACCCATCAACAGAGTTGAAACGATATACAAAAGAAAGTTTCTCTTGAAATCGTCTCCACCATCCCGCTGCTCCATCATCTTCTCTAGTACAAGCTTTTTGGTAATATTTGAGGTGCTAAACTGCCCTTTAAATCTCTTCACAGCCTCTAAATAAGCCTCCTCTTTGGAGTACCTCCCAACTTGAACGATGTCTAATGGACCCATCGGAATTCCAGTTGCCAAGTAGACATCCTCATCTGTTATATCTAATTTCCCATTCATCAACGAACAATCAAAAGGATTGAATGACTCTACAATCCATCGTGCTAAATGACCATTGATTTCTTCTGTTTGAAGCTTGAGCAAACCCCCAAAACCCATGCTCTGAATGGCTTCAATTTGCTTCTCAGATGGGTTCAACTTGATCAGATTAGTTATCATTGAAGGACTCATCCTCGTAAGTAGAGTCTTATAGTCATTATTACGTTTCCTTCTTTTCGTAGCTTTGTTCACACTTGAGGTTCCTTCACCTTCGTCATTAGGCTTCCTTTTTTTGTTAGGTTGCTTCTTACTTGCACTTGCCTCTTCGCCTTTATCATTAGGCTTCTTACGAGGACTCCTTCGACATTGCACAACTTCTTGTGCTGTAGGAGTTTCCTTTTCCCTATTACCTGTAAAATTTAAGAACAGCTATTAGCTTCATTATTAATAACATAATGTTTCAAATTGATGAAAATGTATAACCTAGATGGTCTAATCATTCACAAATTGTATGCAGGTATGAGAGTGTTTAATGCACATATATTGCTGTTTCATGCATATATACGGTCGTTTAATGCACATATGTTAGTTTTTGATGCATAAAAGAGGCTAGATGCCTATTGCCATCATTTACTATTATTTTTGAGCCAAACTATATCGAACAGGATTAACACTAGGGGAGTGGTATCGTAAAATTAGAACAGGAAACGGTAGTTTAATGCACATATATTGCTTTTTTTGTTCGGTTGCTTCTTACTTGGACTTGCATCTTCGCCTTTATCATTAGGCTTCTTACGAGGACTCCTTCGACATTGCACAACTTTTTCGGCTGTAGAAGTTTCCTTTTCCATATTATCTGGTAAAATTTAAGAAAAGTTATTAGCTTCATAATTAATAACATAATGTTACAAATTGATGAAAATGTATAACCTAGATGGTCTAATCATTCACAAATTGTATGCAGGTATGAGAATGTTTAATGCACATATATTGCTTTTTCATGCATGTACACGGTAGTTTAATGCACATATGTTGGTTTTTGATGCATGTAAGAGGCTAGATGCCTATTGTCATCATTTACTATTATTTTTTAGCCAAACTATATCGAACAGGATTAACACTAGGGGAGTGGTATCGTAAAATTAGAACGGGAAACGGTAGTTTAATGCACATATATTGTTTTTTTTGTTAGGTTGCTTCTTACATGGACTTACATCTTCGCCTTTATCATTAGGCTTCTTACGAGTACTCCTTCGACATTGCACAACTTTTTCGGCTGTAGGAGTTTCCTTTTCCATATTATCTGGTAAAATTTAAGAACAGTTATTAACTTCATAATTAATAACATAATGTTACAAATTGATGAAAATGTATAACCTAGATGGTCTAATCATTCACAAATTGTATGCAGGTATGAGAATGTTTAATGCACATATATTACTTTTTCATGCATGTACACGGTAGTTTAATGCACATATGTTGGTTTTTGATGCATGTAAGAGGCTAGACCGCTTCGCGGAAAGGGTTTAGGACGGGAAAGGGTTTAGGGTTCGATTAGGCAGGACCGCTTCGCGGACCCGCCTAATCCAACCCTAAACTCTTTCCCTTATCCTTATTCGAACGGCCGCAAGACCTAAAGACACCCTAGAGGGGGAAGAGTGAACCCTTTTCCGAGGGGACGGGATTAAAACTAGGGGAATGATAACCTTTAAATAGGACGGGAAAGGGTTTAGGGTTGGATTAGGCAGGACCGCTTCGCGGACCCGCCTAATCCAACCGTAAACCCTTTCCCTTATCCTTATTCGAACGGCCGCGAGACTTAAAGACACCCTAGAGGGGGAAGAGTGAACCCTTTTCCGAGGGGACGAGATTAAAACTAGGGGAATGATAACCTTTAAGTAGGACGGGAAAGGGTTTATGGTTGGATTAGGCAGGACCGCTTCGCGGACCCGCCTAATCAGACCCTAAACCCTTTCCCTTATCCTTATTCGAACGGCCGCAAGACCTAAAGACACCCTAGAGGAGGAAGAGTGAACCATTTTCCGAGGGAACGAGATTAAAACTAGGGGAATGATAACCTTTAAGTAGGACGGGAAAGGGTTTAGGGTTGGATTAGGCAGGACCGCTTCGCGGACCCGCCTAATCCAACCCTAAACCCTTTCCCTTATCCTTATTCGAACGGCCGCGAGACCTAAAGACACCCTAGAGGGGGAAGAGTGAACCCTTTTCCGAGGGGACGGGATTAAAACTAGGGGAATGACAACCTTTAAGTAGGACGGGAAAGGGTTTAGGGTTGGATTAGGCAGGACCGCTTCGCGGACCCGCCTAATCCAACCCTAAACCCTTTCCCTTATCCTTATTCGAACGGCCGCGAGACCTAAAGACACCCTAGAGGGGGAAGAGTGAACCCTTTTCCAAGGGGACGGGATTAAAACTAGGGGAATGACAACCTTTAAGTAGGACGGGAAAGGGTTTAGGGTTGGATTAGGCAGGACCGCTTCGCGGACCCGCCTAATCCAACCCTAAACCCTTTCCCTTATCCTTATTCGAACGGCCGCGAGACCTAAAGACACCCTAGAGGGGGAAGAGTGAACCCTTTTCCGAGGGGACGGGATTAAAACTAGGGGAATGACAACCTTTAAGTAGGACGGGAAAGGGTTTAGGGTTGGATTAGGCAGGACCGCTTCGCGGACCCGCCTAATCCAACCCTAAACCCTTTCCCTTATCCTTATTCGAACGGCCGCGAGACCTAAAGACACCCTAGAGGGGGAAGAGTGAACCCTTTTCCGAGGGACGGGATTAAAACTAGGGGAATGACAACCTTTAAGTAGGACGGGAAAGGGTTTAGGGTTGGATTAGGCAGGACCGCTTCGCGGACTCGCCTAATCCAACCCTAAACCCTTTCCCTTATCCTTATTCGAACGGCCGCGAGACCTAAAGACACCCTAGAGGGGGAAGAGTGAACCCTTTTCCGAGGGGACGGGATTAAAACTAGGGGAATGATAACCTTTAAGTAGGACGGAAAAGGGTTTAGGGTTGGATTAGGCAGGACCGCTTCGCGGACCCGCCTAATCCAACCCTAAACCCTTTCCCTTATCCTTATTCGAACGGCCGCAAGACCTAAAGACACCCTAGAGGGGGAAGAGTGATCCCTTTTCCGAGGGGACAAGATTAAAACTAGGGGAATGATAACCTTTAAGTAGGACGGGAAAGGGTTTAGTGTTGGATTAGGCAGGACCGCTTCGCGGACCCGCCTTATCCAACCCTAAACCCTTTCCCTTATCCTTATTTGAACGGTCGCGAGACCTAAAGACACCCTAGAGGGGGAAGAGTGAACCCTTTTCCGAGGGGACGGGATTAAAACTAGGGGAATGATAACCTTTAAGTAGGGCTGGATTACACTAGCAGCCGCAATGTTACGTAGCATACTTGTACGCGATATCGTGGTTGTACATATTTTATGCATGTACACGATTGTTTAATGTACATATAAAGTAATTCCATGCATATGCAAAAGATAAGATCAGTTGAGACAGCTTACTTGAATTAGATGCCTTGCCTATTAATTCTTCATCATCTTTTGGTTTGGTTGAATAAAAAGAATGCATTGAGACAGGTTTTTTAGCTGGTGGTTTTTTCTTTTGTGCGACATTTTTTCGTCCCATATCTATCTGTCAATACATATGGTTATACAAATATCATGTAGAAAGTAGGACAGAAATTGAGGCAAAAGGATTCTAACATTACTTCAAAGTACAAACCATTACATAAGTCTTAATTATACAAATTACAAACCATTATAATTATACATAATACAAAAGGTTGGCAAAAAGACAACTTTAAAACCGCATCAGACTAAAGCACCAAGCCAAATACATTACATTTGCAAAATATAAACTTGGGCTATCTAGAGTTTACATAACCTAATCTAAGTTAAACTTCTACGAACTAGTAATTGTCTTGCAAGTAGATATGCTGTATGGAATGTCAAGAATGACATATCGCGGAGCGCATCATTAAATTCTCCAACATTGACATCAGTAACCTCCCTAATATGTGCTCTCTGCAATGGATTTCGGTATTGGTAAATATGCAATAGAAACCTAGCTGCCATATTCTGTGTCAGGTAACATTTACACCTTTGGGAAATTATTCTAGAACCCCTACGAACTATCCTAACGCCATTAACATCATTAATTCGCAAGTTGGCTCTGTATGCCGCATCAACAAAAGGTGCGTCAACATGAAAAAGGAACAGTTGAGACCATTTTTTACAGACAACGGCCATGTTTGCCTTGTCAAACTGACTATCAACTTTACTGAAAATTGTTTCCATGATATCTTGATCATCAAGAACACCACTTTGTGCTTGACTACGCCTACAATCGAACTGAACTTCATGACCTTCAAATGTCCAACTAACACTTACTTTTTTTGCGGTTACATAATTATGAATGAACTGTTGTCTATCTTCATCCTCAAGATTGATTACCCACCCCAAGCAATGATTGTCCATATTAGACCTAGGTTGAAAGGGGCAAAGTTAGAAAACGATATACGTAGTTAGATAGGCTCCTAAAAAGCTACATCTTATCTAGAGAGTCATTGATTCCGTAAGTAGGAGTACCATATTGAGGAAGCAAAAAGAAGTAAAGCAACAAAATAAACAAATGGATGTAGAAACAAAGAATTAAGTCGAACGTAGAGGAATCAATTGTATTGAAAATGAATCAGCAATAATAGTCGTATAACAAAAAATTAGGGTTAGGATTGCAAACAAAATAATCAGAAATTGATAAAATACTAAATTGAATATAGGAAAACATAATTAAACATACATGCAACAGTTGAAAACAACAAAAAACAAAAAACAAAAGAAATCAGAATGAATCATCAATAATAGTCGTATAACACAAAATTAGGGTTAGGATTGTAAACAAAATAATCAGAAATCAGATGATAATATACTAAATTGAATATAGGAAAATTTGATTAAACATACATGCAACAGTTGAAAACAACAAAAACAAAAGAAATCAGATGTAATAACGCATTTCTAAAGATGAAATTGAACTAATTTGAAGCACAACAAAAGTAAAAATTGAGTAATAGCAAAGAAATAGTAGAAAATAAGGAATTACCTAAACTTAAACGAGAAAACTATTGAAATTGGCGGAGTAATATGCTCAAAATTACAGCAATGGCGGTTGATCGTTGCAGGTAAAAGACATGATGAACTTGAGAAGAAGAAGAAGATGATCGAAGAGAGAAAGTCTTGAAATTGGCGGAGTGAAGAAGAACGAACGAAGAAGAGAAGAAGCTTAAATAACAACAATGGCGGATGAAGATACGAAGAAGAAGTTGTTTGAAGAGAAACCGAGAGTGACAGTGAGAATGAGAGTGAGGAGAGAGAGAGAGAGGGGAAGTTTATAATTGGAAAATTGATTGTGACGGTTTGAAGGGGGAAGAGTGAAGAGTGAATAAATGTTAGTTTAACTGACTAATCTTGAGCGTCTAATATTATTAGATCTAAGGGTTGTGAGTGGTTCTCACAGTTCTCATTATCATGGAGATTCTCATGGGATCCCAAATCTATATATATATATATATATATATATATATATATATATATATATATATATATATATATATATATATATAGAGAGAGAGAGAGAGAGAGAGAGAGAGAGAGAGAAAGAGAGAGAGAGAGAGAGAGGAAGGATCATGTAAGTCCACTTTCATTTAATGAGTTCATGAGTCCTCTTAGAAGCTCTTGGATCTTAAAGATCAATGGCTGAGATTAAAACAAGAAAATGTCATTAGAATGGTGTTAATCCCCCTCTCTCTCATCCCCACTAATTAAATCACTAATACATACCTAATCCAATCTCAATCAAACCCTAATATTTATACCCTTTCCTCACCTTTTTCTCTCATTTTAACCTCCCTCACTCTCTCTCTACCTCCCTTATCTCTCATCAATACTCTAAAAAAGAAACCAAAAAAACAATCCAAAAATCATCAAAATTCCGGCCACCTCTCCGGCCACCCTCCGTCCGTCATTCCTTCCTCTGTCGCCCCCACCACGCACCACCTTCCCCACACGACACCCCCACCAACGCCGGCCTACCCCCACCACACGACACCCCCACCACCCGCCACCAACATCCTCCTCCTTGCTTAGCCGCCACCCGCGTCCTCTTCCCACCGCCACCCGCGTCCTCCTCCAGACCCACTGCCACCCGCGTCCTCCTCCAGACCCACACCGCCTCCTCAAGACCCATTCAGCCACCCGCGTCCTCTCTTCAACCGCCTTCCTCCCACGACCCCTGCCACCGCGCCGTCGCCCCCTGTCGTCCTCTCCTGCCGCCTCCTCTCTTCTTCTTCTCTCTCTTTTTTTTTTTTTTTTTTTTTTTCAGATTTCCACCACCACCTAATTTAGATATTGTTTTTTTTATAAAAAATTTATGCTTTTTCAGATCTACTTTTCTAATTTTCAAATTTTATGTTATTATTTTTTTATTCCAGATTCAAAACCACTATTTTTTTTCCAACTTTTTATGTTTGTTATAAAGGTTTAAACTTACACAAGCAATGAATAAAGTTACACAATAATATTTTTTGTTTTGTTGGTGGTGTTTGAAGTTACATTACTATGGACTAAAGTTCCACATTTATAGATTAAAAGGACTGAAATTTGAAATTTTTTTTTCAGATCTGGAAATTTGTCTAATTTTCATTTGTCATATTATTTTTTATTTGATTTTAGTATGATTGATGGTGTTTTATGATTGAAGTTACATTATTTTGGATTGAAGTTAACACTATTACGAATTGAAGTAACACTTTTATGGACTGAAGTTACACTTATAAGGTCTGAAGTTACACTATTAAATGACTGGACTTATGCTTGAAGTTATACAATTAAGAACTGAAGTTACTTTAATAACGACTAAAGTTACCAAAATATGCCTTAAAGTTACCTGAATTTAAATTGAAATTTTCAAATGATTAAAGTTACTTAAACATGTCTTAAAGTTACATAATAAAATCTTAAAATTAATACACAAATACAGTTTGAAGTTACACTTGTAAAGACTGAAGTTACATTCATAAAAAGGCTAAAATCACATAAACTTGTCTTGAAGTTTCATCAATTCAAGTTTATGTAGTCGAAAACAAATTTTAGTTTGAAGTTACATAAATAATGGTTGAAGTGACACTCGTAATAACTGAAGTTACACTCATAAAAAGGCTAAAATCACATAAACTTGTCTTGTGAGTCCACCCTTTTTTTTGAGTCCATGAGTCCTCATCCTAGGCATTGGATGAAGGAGATGGATGGATGAGATTGTAGAGACAAAAGCACACTTAACACTAATCAATTATCTATGCAGTAATTAATTAACTTTCTCTCTCTAGCTTTTCATTAATCACATTGGAGCACTTTTGAGTTTCTGAGATTTATGAGTGTCACTTCAGCCCCTATTTGTGTAACTTCAAACTAAAATGAAATTTCGACTATAAAAATTTGAATTTATGAAACATCAACACAAAATTATGTGATTTTTGCCTTTTTATGAGTGTAATTTCAGTCATCACGAGTGTAACTTCAACCTATATTTATGTAACTTCAAACTAAAATGTGATTTCGACTACATAAATTTGAATTTATGAAACTTCAAGACAAGTTTATGTGATTTTAGTCTTTTCATGAGTGTAACTTCAGCCCTTATTTGCGTAATTTCAAACTAAAATGTGATTTCAACTATATAAATTTGAATTTATGTAACTTTAAGACAAGTTTATATGATTTTAGCCTTTTTATGAGTGTAACTTCAGTCATAACGAGTGTAACTTCAACCCTTATTTTTGTAACTTTAACCCAAAATATGATTTCGACTATATAAATTTCAATTTTTGTAATTTTGACAATTTATCTGATTTTAACATTTTTATGAATGTAACTTTAGTCTTTACGAGTGTTACTTCAAACCTTATTTGTATAACTTTAATTTTAAGACATACTTCCTTCCTTCAACTCCACTCTACCACTTTCATTTTTGCACACTATTCATGAGTCGGCATCTAATTGCAATTTTCTCTCAATATATAAGTGAAAATATATTCATGTGTGATCTTGTTTGATTCGTCTTTACGAGTACATTATTAATATCCAACTTTTATAATTTTTGCAAACACGTAGTTAACGATATTTACCGCGTAAAACACGTCTCGGCAAACGTGAAAAAAAAAATTTGGTAGAGTGGAGTTGAATGGAGTAAGTATATGTAGGGATGTCAATGGGGCGGGGTGGGTGCGGAGGATGGGTAACCCGCACCCGCATCCGCGAACAATAAAGCGTACGCACACCCGCCCCACAACCCGCGCGGGTTGAAATTTTCAAACCCGCACCCGCCTCGCGGGGACCTGCTAACCCGCCAAATTACCTTTCTCCTTATGAATTTTTTCTTTTAAAAACAAATCATGAATCTAAACATATTATGCTTCGTACGACTTATACAAATTCCGGAAAGTGGTATGAAATAATTTCACATTCAATTAACTAGTACATAAGCTACCAAACAAGTCTATTTTATTAGTTTAGCCTTTTATCTTTTTAAAATAATCATATTTTTTTGTAAATTTTACTTAGCTAGATGTATACTATAGGTGAGCCGGAAATCATTAGGGCGGGTATAAGCGGGGCGGGGACATGCGAGGCGGGTGGTGTGGGGCGGAGTGGGGCAGGGCGGGTACGGGGCGGGTCTCATGTGATACCCGAACCCGCCCCACGACCCGCGACGAATGTCACTTTTGATACCCGCCCCCGCCCCCCCACCTGTCAAATCATTACCCGCACCCGCCCCAAGTGGGGCGGGTGTGGGGCGAGACCCGCCAAGACCCGCCCCATTGACATCCCTAAGTATATGTGTAACTTTAAGACATGTTTAGGTAACTTTTGTCATTTTTAAGTAACTTCAGTCATTTATACTAAATGTGATTGTTTATTTTAATTTGAATTCATGTAACTTTAAGACATGTTTAGGTAACTTTAGTCCTTACTACTGTGTAACTTTAGTCATTCCTGGTGTAACTTTAGTACTTATTAGTGTAACTTCAGTCCAAAATGGTGTAACTTTAGTTTAAAATGGTGTAATTTCAGTCCAAAATGGTGTAACTTCGGTCCAAAATGGTATAACTTCAGTCATTATATGTGTAACTTCAGGCATTATATGTGTAACTTCAGTGAACCAACCCACTAACCACAAATAAAAAAAAAGATGGTGATTTTTGAGATCTAAAAAAAAGAAGCAAACATAAAAATAAAAACGAGATCTAAAAAATAAAAACATATATTCAGAAAAAAAACTTCAGTGAAAAAAATGTGTAACTTCAGTAAAACAATGTGTAACTTCAGTCATTATATATGTAACTTCAGTCATTATATGTGTAACTTCAGTTAATAAAAGTGTAAATTAAGTCATTTTATGTGAAAATTCAGTGAAACAACACTACTAACCACAAAAAAGTAACAAACATAAAAAATTTGAAATATAAAAACGAGATCTAAAAAATAAAAACATAGATTCAAAAAAAAAAGGTAGTGGAGGGACGGAGGAGAGAAGAGAAGAAAAAAAGAAAAAACGAGATCTAAAAAGAAGGGTGCAAATCTGAAAAAAGAAAAAAAAAAAAAAAGAGAAAAAAAGAGAAAAGAAGAAGAAATGAGGAGGCGGCAAGAGAGGGCGGCGAGAAAGAGGCACGGCGAGGAGCAGGTGCGGTAGAGCCGTAGAGGCGAGGTGGAAGAAACTAAATCTGAAAAAAAAAAAAATTAAATTTGGCCGGTGGACGGTGGCCGGCGGCCGGCGATGGTCGCCGGAGTTCGGTAATCCCGGAGGTGGGAGATGACAGAAAGTGAGGGAGGTTGATGAATTTTTTGGGTTTTTGAATTTTTTGGGTTTTGAATTTTTTGGGTTTTTGATTTTTTGGGGTTTTGATTTTTTTGGGTTTTAGAGAGAGATGGAGAATGAAATTATGATGGATGAGAGAGAAGTGGTTGAGTGGAAAACCTTATATATTGAATTAAAATGTTGATTAGTGGTTAATTAGTAAAGATGAGAGAGAGTGAAAAATTAGCCACTAATTCTTTTTTGGGAGCTTCAATCTCAGTCATCCATCTCCAAGATCCAAGGGCCTATAAGAGGACTTATGGACTCACCTTTCCTAAGAGCCCTTACATGATCCTCTCTCTCTCTCTCTCTCTCTCTCTCTCTATCTATCTATCTATCTATCTATCTATCTATCTATCTATCTATCTATCTATCTATCTATCTATCTATCTATATATATATATATATATATATATATATATATATATAGAATTGGGATCCGGTGAGAACCACTAAGATAATGAGAACCATGAGAACTCCGTCTTACAAAATTTATTTTTTAAAACTAACGAAATATTTGGATTCGGCGTAGAATATTATGGCTAGATAACATATTTCTTGGCCGAAATTTCATAAGCTACTGACGGAAATCGAGTCGAAATAGATTTTACTCTTATTAATACACCTAGTAGTAAGTTTCATGTATCTAACAATTTTCATGCACCCAGTACTCATTTTCATGCATCTAGAGCTAGTTATTTTCATGCACCTAGTAATTATTTTCATGCATGTAACAATTTTCATGCACCTAGTGCTCGTTTTCATGCATTTAGAGTTGTTTTAGTTTGCCTAATTGAATTTATGTACATTAAGTACATATTTTTTAATATAATCAATCAATTTTGTTTACTTACTGAAAATATTTTGATTGAATAAACTAAACTAATTGTAAATGATCCATCAAAACTTTCGAAACAAGATTTGGTGGAGATTTGGTGAGAGTTCTCATGGTTCTCATTATGTTAGTAGTTCTCACCGGATCTTGACCATATATAGAATTATATATATATATATATATATATATATATATATATATATATATATATATATAT